>SKCR01011556.1:0-51677 GCA_019454045.1 Zanthoxylum bungeanum | reverse complement strand
TTAGCACAAACTATAATTGTAGAGACAACATCTTAGCAACACATGTTGTAGCTAAGCATGTTAGAAATATTTTCTATGTTGGAAGATTTAAAGAAAAACTTACAAAACTCAAAGATTTCCAAGCTTTTCTTCTTTACCTTCAAACTTTTCTCTCAACTCTTTTGTGTTTTGTTTTGTAACTTATGAACCCTTAACCTAAAAAAATGAAATAAAATAATATATACCTTCACCAAAAAGGCCTTGGCCGAATTTTTGTAGTATAAATATCTATATATTTAATTTTTGTTTCATTTAAAGTTTACTTTAATCAACTTGCAATTTGATCATTACAACTTTAATGAAAATTCAACAAGTCAACAAAAGCAACTCAAGGCATCTCCTAAAATATCAAAACTTAAGATATTTATATTTTTAATTAATTTAATTATTTAACAATTAAATAATTATTTAACAATTAAATAATTAAATAATTATTTAATTACAAAGATTTTAAATATATGTATTATATTTACATTAAATATCCAAATACATATATATTTATGATATAAGTCAAATATAGTAATTTGACATTTAATTAATGTGTATTTAATAAATTCTATCATTAAATACAAATACACAATAATTAGGAAATGACTATTAGGTCCGTTCACATGTATTTTTCGTTTAACATTTAAACGACTTATAAATAATTAGCATTATTCATAAAAGTTGCCCTAGTACTCTACGAGTATATTTCACTAGTGAGACTCTCTAGATTCAGGTATATCCGTCATGAAATCCAATTTCGTGTCCATAATTTACCCACCCGTAAATTATGACGTCCACGGATAAACTCGCTGAATCATACATGTCGATGTCATGACATTTGTATAATTCCTTCCTCCGTCACAGGTATCCGGATATATCCGAGAGATATAGATGTAAATGTCAAATCTCTATATGGACAATCTCGTCGACGTCTCTATTAGCAATCCCTAAAAGAACACTTAGAACTGACTTCTAAAGTGTACCACGGGCCTATGGTTTTTATCGGATTTCTAATCATATATGGACTGCCTATGCTCTGTACACAGAACTGACGGATCTTATCTCGACACACACATGACACCCTGAGGATCTGTCCACACCCAACGAGCAGGCGAAGGTCTGATCAGAATAGATCGGTGACGTGACTGCCATCTAAGTATGAAAGATGTCTCATGTGCCCACAGTGGTATCTTAAGTCGAAGAATCACAAATGCTACTCAACCCGAGAAGATTCTTGTTGACGTTGGTGTATCATCCATTAAAAATCTTCGGTGAGTCGGTCAGTGTTTATCCGCTATAAACACCTACATGTCTATGCGAGTCTCCAAGACTCATGGTTCATTGAGAAACCATTGGAATCATATATTTCAGTATATGACATGTACCGATCTCAACGGGTTTACTTTACTGACCAAGTAGTGTAAACCTTGACCAGGAACAGTCTAAGAATGACAGCGTCATGATACAACTCAATTTCAGTTGCGACGCTTTTGCAACTGCATAATGACTAATCATTCTTTGGTCTTTTACATCTTTACCATATAATAAGATATATTATATTATAGAAACTGCTCATTTTATTCATAATAAAATGTTTACAATAGTATTTACAAGGAAATACAATGGGGAATTGGTGTTCTGAGCACCAACCCCAACATGCATGTCTTTGATAGACTTGCCATTGTCACACACTGCACAAGCCTACTGAAGTGGGGGCCAATGTAGATATTATATTTTTACGCATAGCCCGATGATGAGTCTCGTATAGGGGAACTACTTGAAAGTTTGGAAAATTATAAGGTTAAACGCTCGAAGGAAAAGAAACTTTAGAGAATTAGGAAAACAACGAAGTCCTGGCCGATCATCACTTATGTCTGGCCAAGCCTCTCTCAAACATGAACATCCAATCGGACAACACCTATGCCCGACCAGACCTCTCTCAGACATGAATATCCGGCCGGATATATATTTGAAATCCTAAATTCGGTCGGATATAATGCATCTATTAGTTATCTGATACAGTAGTCGGCTTATGCCAAACTATTAATGGATTTACCTCAAGATTTATTTTATTTTTAATGTCATTATTATCCTATTAAGGTTTATGCCTATAAAAAGCTTATGAAATGAGTGAATTAGGGGACGGGGAAAAGAAAAAAGAGAATAAAGCAAAAAAGACGAGTAAGTTGAGAGAGCAAAACAGAGAATCTAGAGAAAAATACAATGAGAATTCCCTGAAGTTTCCCCCATTTCGGTGAGCGATCCAGCAACTGTCCAATATTCATAAGCGTCTTACGAGCCAAATACATATAAAATACAACGTGAGGGCACCATCATCGCTATTTCTACTCGTTTTATAGTATTGTCCTGACATAGTATGTCCGACTGAACTTGATTCATATCTAGCCGGACATACACAAGTTACAAATATATATGAACATATATGGTGGTTCCCTGCTAGTATATAAGATAAAAACTCCCACATAAATTCCATAGCCGATTCTGAATGGATGGTAATATGGTCTGCACTCGGGATACAACTCCATGTATTACTCAGAAATGATTAAACGAAAGACCTATTTTACAGATCTTGTTGTTTCATTGTTATCATATTATTTCTTTTTAATGTGTTTTTCTATGTTCTCTGTCTAGTTCATGTAGAATGTTCGGCCAGACTCAGACCGGACATCCCTATATTCGGCCCGACATCCCCGAAGCCAAGTCGAGGAGACATGTACTCTAATTGGCTAAACTATTTTCCTTTTTTTACTATTGATCTATTTTACCAGTTATTTAGTTACAATTATGTTATTACTGTTGTTATTGCTATTGTTTTAATTATAACTGTTAGTTATGCATGCGTTTCCCGACCTATTAATTTACCAGCATATCTGGCTAGACTTGCTCTAAGTCTGGCCGGACATTAATTTCGTAAAGAACGTTCGTCCAGGCTTCCACAAAGATCTTGTAGTTTCAGACTTTCTGGTTTATAAAATATATCCGGCCAGACATGCAATATATACCGATCGGACATAGGCCGATGAGACATATACCATGTTCTATTTGGTTAATGTTATGCTATAATTCTCATGATTCCTGAACATTTATTTTGCCTTCTTTATTGTGTGCGCTATTATATGCCTTTGAACTGTCATTGCATGATTCTGCATAATAAGACATGACTTCACATCTTTTAAACCTGGATATTATACTTGTATCAGTAAGGGACCATTTCAAACTCAAATTGGCTTAAGGTCAAACCTTGTGAGTGGTGTAATGCGGCCTTAAATAATTTTCAGTGTATACTGGGTGGTGACTCCTTTATTCTCTGAGTTATCCCCAGTGGGCTATCTATACTCTCTATGGGGTGCCTAACAGTGTCATGGTTGCCGATGTCATAGGCATAGCGGTAAATCACGTTTCGTTCCTACAATGTCCATCCTCAAAGATGTTACCCTTAAAATGTTACATTCGGAAACCCTCATGTTCTTTTGAGCGGGCTTCGAACCCCTCGAATGATAGTCTCAATGCATGACAATCCTCAAGATGGTCTTTTTTTTCTTTTTTCTTCGCGGCATAAGCGGTCAATGTTTTTCCTCTTACAGAATCTGAAATGGACCGTTTTCTGATTATAAAGCGGAAGAAGATGGAGAATGGGCATAGCCCCACTAGTGGCCTACGTTTTCGATCTGAAAGCGAACCCCTCGAGCTTGCCCCCAATGACTAAAGTCAGCCATATAGAAATTGTGCGTCCCATTCAACAACTTATTGCAAGCTTGATATACCTCATGCACCAATTTTCGTAAGTACAACTCCCTACACTACGAACCAGTGAGCTTGTGCTCGCCAGACTATGGTTCTGCAAACACTAAGCCAAATCACAATGTTCTCGCAAACAGTTACTTCTCAATGCAGGAAAAATATGCCAATGTTAGCGACTTACCGCAAGTTCATTGTCCCTTACACCTAATCTGACGTAAATGCCACATCCCGCATGTTTTCCGACTCTCGTAAAGATCAGATTCTCTTTGTTGTACCACTACAACCCCTATAGCAAATTTTGAAATCTCCGTATGCACTTCATTCGTGGATGCACTGGTCGAAAATGGCATGCCCAATCTTCTCATCCCGATGCACCTTCACTTCTCACAAGCATGCCTACCTTTTTTGTAACCTTTCATGGCTTTCCTATTAAGTAAGCCCATATTAGACGTTGTTGTAGCTAATTTCCCTTTGATGAATCCAAGAAAAGATCGTTGCTCGACTCTTTCGACCTATTCCGCTATTGCTCCCCCATTTGTCTTCTTGTTGAGGTTCTGTCCAACCCCACTTACGAGCCCAAGAAGACCAAAGAATTAACAATAAATTGATAATTTACCTTGTTGGATGTCCCATGCTCGCTGCCCACATGCAACAAGTTGTTGCTTCTATAACCAAACAACATTGTCGGGTCGCAATATGTCGTACCCAACAAACCCCATGATGATCTTCAGAATGCTATCGACTCTAATGGATTCTGAAGTTCTATCGACTCCCCATTAGCTATCCTATATGGCGTCCTATATGGCATCCTTTTTCCAAGCTCATGATCCATTTCCCCTCGAAGTGGAACTTTCTTCGACAGCTCGCATGGCCTGCCCTTGTGCTTTCGCAGCACTTTAGCTACTGTAAATCTTCCCTCATTTCCTTTCCTAATTGCACCATCAAGTGTCTCTCTCTCATGCCTTACTCTTTCTAAGGTTTGCATTGCCGAAAGTAGACAACGATTGGAAGTTGGTTTTGTCACTGTCGATATCATGTGTGGCCAGCTCCCCTCCAAGATGCCCAATGCATTCAAATAGGGTTGCAGCACTACATTATATTGTCGTAAGAAATCCATGCCCAAAGTCATCTCCATATCATCAAGCGAAATGACTGAAATGTCGACCTTTTTCACACCAATTACCAAGGCGTATAATCACGCCGCGAGCTACGCCGTAAATCTTGCCCTGCCATTTATTGTCTTGAGGAACCCTTCTTGTCTGACCCATTTAGCCCCAAATGCCTTGCCATTGCACTACCCACAAAGTTGTGTGTAGCCCCCGTATCAATTAGCCCTACAATCATCTTGTCGTTGATGTTGGTGTTCACATACATCATGTCCATACTTAAACTGTTTGGTGGAGTCCGCCTCAGAGATGAGACCGATAAGGTGGGCCCACTCTTCTAAAAGGGTAGATTAAGAATATTAAAAAAATTATTATTAGATAATTAAAAATATATAATTAATTAAATCTTAATCCTACACTATTTATACATATCACACAAGATCTTCAAAATATCAGCACATCATATCTGAACAAGATCCAATTTCATATACAACATCACTCTTCAGACAAAGCCACAAAGTGATTTTATTGCATTCAACATACTTAAAGTTAAATCAACTGAACATTTATCAGGAAAAAGAAAATGGACCACATACTTACTACAAATATCACCTAATAAAGCTTGAGAATTATTGATACCAAAGGCAAGAAAATCCCTGAAAGCAGAGCAGATGATAGAGTAACAAATGGTGGAATCCGGCCACTGTCCTTCCTCACAATCATCCCTTCAACGATTGCAAAATTCATAACCAATATGTAAAACGACATAAACATTTGCACAAACATCTTGTCCCAATCTCCTGTGATGATCACTGATCTAAAAATTCCGAAAACAAATGCTGCTGTGTTCAGTATTATAATTGTAACCAAAGGAACAAGCAGCATTGCTGATGTGCGAAAATCGAAAATCCCCATTTGGTATAGCTTCACTTGTTCATCTTCCGATACTTTGTTTGTGGCCAAAAATCTAGCTTCAGCTAAGCCAAGCTTGTTCATAATTGCATTTAAGCTTCCATAAAGATGGGATGTAACTGACTTTATCATCCATATTCTTTGTTCATTCCTCCATATCTTGATTGACCCTCCAGTTGAAATGACCTCGTATAGATGCTTAAAAATAACTGATAGGAAAATGACTAAGAAGATGATGAAAGTTGTACTTGAAACCTGTGAATCAAAAGAAAATCACATTAATAGAAACCTTCATCTTATGTTTAATAAAACTACACAGGTCATATTATTATTACATGCATACTCCCGATGTAGAGAAGATATAAATAATAATTGAATATGTTACCTCAGGGTATAAAGGGATGCCATGCAATAGGCAGAGTTGAGGGATAGTGGCAAAACACCATAGAGGCAAGCAATAAAGAAGAGGAAAAATGGCAAGTTCTGCATAGGCAATCCTGTGAAGAAAAGACATCCTCGAATGTCCATATATAAGAGGGCAATACTTTGAGATTCCAACTTGAATCAATCCTGAACTCCATCTCATTCCCTGAATCAACAAGTCATTTAAGTTTGTCGTAGAACTGCCCAAAAATTGTGGCCTTTTCGGGTTAAGATACACCGATGTCCATCCTTTAGAGTGTAGTTGTTTAAATCCAGTGAAGTAATCTTCTACAAGAGAATGATACATAAAACCCACCTGCATATTCAAAGCTACGTGAGTAAATAAAATTAACACTATGTGTCATCTTAATAATTTATGGGAGAAGCCCACTTTCTCCTCTATATAAAATTACCCCCTTGATGTCAATATTATCAGTCAAAAACTCATCCAGGTCGCAAAACTATCATTTTCTAGGGGTCAAAGTGTTGACAATAGCGGAAACAGATAAGACCGGTCCTGAATTTTAGGGGGTCTTAGATGAGTTTTAAAGTATATGACCCTCCACTAATTAAAAAAAAAATAAAAAACTCACTTCCTTATTGGCAATGAATATTATCGGATGCTCTATCGGATTCGGATCTGTTATCAAATCGAATTTATCCGATTCGTTAAGATATCAAATCGGATCGAATAAATCCGATTCGATTCGATAGATATCGGATCAAATCCGATCCGATCCGATAAGGACTTAAAATCCGATCGAACCAAACAAATCAACTCTTATCGGATCGAATCAGATTCGGATTCGGTCCGATCCGATCCGAATCCGATAATGCCCACCCCTAACTTTTCTAATTAGATTTAAGGTCTCTAATTTTGGTCCAAATTTAAGGGTCCTAGATTGCCACCTGTGTAGGCTATTCGCAAGGTCACCTTTGGTAACAGAGTATTATGAGATAACTGGTAAAAGCTGAAAAATGCAAGGAAAATGTCAAACTCCCATTATTTAATTAGTTCCATAATTAAAACAGCTTTATTTTGCTAACTACTCAAGTTGGAATCCTGGATATTTTGGGAGGAAAAAATCAATTTGTTCATCCCTATCTCCATAATGAATGTAATATATACTTGCCTCTTCACCCCATTTGGAGTTACTTTCATAGGCACATGAGGCCAAAATTTTGCTCTCTTGTAGCAATGTGCTTGAAGATTCATTACCATCTGTGCTTGGCTTGTATTCTACTCCAAGAGATTTGAGGAACACATTGGATGGACCAAAATAATTTTTTTGCTCTTTGATGTCCATACCTATCAATTACAAACAAAAAGAACAAACACTGAATTTTTCACAGTAAAAGTCAAGTGAATATTGAGATCATTTTTTTTTTTTACCCTAGAAAAGATGGATTCTACAGTTATAAAAGCAACCGCATGAATATTTTGGATACTTCTGAAAAATAAAGACTAACTGAATATTAGTCAAATCTCATGGGTTAAATATATATATAACCTCATATGATCATGGGTGCCACGTAGGGACCCGAGCCGAACTGATATGCGCGGGTCCAAAAAAAAATTTGTAAATTTTCAACCCGACCCGAAATTGTCGGGTTGGGTAACGGGTTTGATACTAAAACCCGACCCAACTCGACCCTATAGTATTTATATTATTTTTCTAAAATTTTTATTATTTTTCTAAAAAATTTATTATTATTTTTAAAGTTTTTACTTTTATTTCATTTGTTTATTATTTTTGTTGTATTAAAATTTTATATTTCTGATAATTTTTGAGACATAAAATAACAAATATTTGTATTTCAAAATAATTAATTCATTAAAAAAAAATTATGTTGACCCGACGACCCTGATCGGGTTTCACATTCGCGTGACCCAACCCGCGACCCTAACTTCTCTTGACCCGACCCGATCGGGTCTCACAAAATTTCAAACAACCCGACCCGACCCGTGAACACCCCTAATGCCACGAGGGGTAAAGATAGTAAAATCTGGATTCGAAAAATATTTTGGTAGTCTGGATCCAGATATTTTACCTGGTTCAGATCCGGGTATACCGAACCGGATACAAAAATCCAGATTATTTAAATTTTTTGCATTTAAATTTAAATTTATATTTTTTAATTACGTTATTTAGTATTCATATTTATATTTTATACATTTTATTATTTTTTAATTCTATTCTTTTATATTGTTAATTTTATTGTATTTATATTTACATTTTTTATTTCTAATAAAATTTCGGATATGTGGATCCGAATCCGTACAGGTCCGGAATTCCGCCGCCCAAATCCAAAACTTTTATTTTCAAACTCAGACATCTTGACCCATGGGCATCCGGGCCGGATCGGAACCTTTTTGCCATCTCTAACTAGTTGCGGGCTGCCCATGCCCAAATTTGGCGTAGATCTCATAATTTTTTCTATTTTATTTAATAAAAATAATAATAATAAATTTAATGTATTAATATTAAATGAAAAAATTAGCTACCTCTAAAATAAAATAATGTCTCCACACTTGTATATGATGGCTAAGAGTTCAAAGTTAGCATTAACATCCGTTAGTAGCAAGCAAAATTACCTTTTTTCATAGCAACGCAGTACAATGACTCCCTCTTGATGTAAAAATTTGTACCAGACACTATCGGCCCCTTTAGCCCATCCAAACCGTACCATAATTTCTGAAATGGTTAACAAAAGTGTTCAAAAGTAACATTAAATTGTTAAAAACAAAAACAAAATGATAGGGTTTAATTTTGGATACCCAAAATACATGTCGAATCTGGCTGTCATAAATATCATTTTCACTGATATTATCGAATTTCTGAGGGAACTGAATGAATGCTAATGAGGAAGACATTTTGGGATCAAAATGGAAACACATTGCTTGCCTAGCCGAAGTTGGGTCATTGCAGTACATGTCACAGTCCAGAACTAGTATATATGGAGAGTTGCTCATTACACTTGAAACCCGAAGCTGAAACATATTCATGGATGGCATTAGATATAAAAACTTACAAGGGCATGACAAATAATATATCTAAGTGTCCAACTCATACAAATATTTATTTTAAAAAACTAAATTTTTCTAGGGCAAAATATAATGCACACATAAATGAGAGAAGATCTTACAAGAACGTTCAAGGCTCCGGCCTTGAAATTATATGGATGAGAAGGCCTTTTCTCTCGAGCAACATATGTCAGAAGAGGCATCTTATTAATTTGTCGGTACTCTTCCGTTGCTTCATTATCATTTTCTCCGATCACCTGAAATTAATTGGGGAATATTTACCCATTATTTATTTTAATAATAAAAATTGGGGCTGCATATGGGCCACCTCAAATTAAACAATTAATGATAATTTCTTTCTCTGTCTCTCCTCTTTTTTTTTTTTTTTTTTTTTTTTTTTTTGCAATCGTTGAAAACTTCACCGTCAAACCATCCCTTCCGGGCTTGAGCGGAGCAGGTAAAACCTGCGGCTGTCCTAAGTTCTTACATGAAACGCACTCCCTAAATTCGAACTCATGACCTCAAGATGAGATCCTGAGCCCTACACCACCAAGTCACGCCCCTTGAAAACTTCTTTCTCTATCAAGGCTTGGATTTAACTATGTTTTGATTTTAGGTTTTAATTACATATTTACATTGAACATATATAATGTTACCAAATAAATTTACTTTATTTTTAGAATAATAATATATTTACTAATTTTAAGTAAATTAGCTGTAAATAATTATTTAAAGCTCTCATTTAAACTAAATAAACATAAAAAGTACCACATGAACCATCTTATGAAATTTAAATAATAATAATGTATTTCAAAATTTTGTAATTTTTTAAAATGTGTTATTATTAAAACTCAAGCTCATATAAATAGAATTCATATTCATGCACCTCGACCACTGAAGGATGATCCCGACTTGTATTGATGCTTTTGTTCTCTTGCTCCCATTTTTCTGAGGCCCTTGTTACCCTTTCTTTAAAGACCTTGTATTTTTCCTGCACCAAAACTACATTTTCAATAAACACAAAAACAAAAATGGAAAAGGCCGGCCTCTTTTCTTATAAAAACAAACTTTATCCGCGACATACCTTTTTTATTTTTTGAAAATAAAATAAAAAATAAATAACTTTTTGCTTGAGATATTAGGTGTTAACTTTGTGAAAGTTCAAAAAATCCAAAAAAAAAATTAAGTGTTCGTTTTTCAATTTGATGCATCTTCTAGTGTATCAATTTTCACAGGACATTAAGGATGAAAAAAGTGTTTTAAATTTTAAATATTTTTTTTCCATTTTGAGATATTAAAATATTTTAAATATTTTAAAAAAAAAACCATTTTTCTAAAAGTCCTTATGTCTATCAAGGGAAATATATTATCATTCTCTCACTTGAGTTTTTGGTGAAATTGATACACTGGTAGATAAAATAATGAGCACTTAAAGAGTTTATAGATTTTGTCAACTTTCGTTGCCAGGTCTATAAACAAACCTTGATCTTTTGCCTCTCAACAATAAACTCAGAATTTCCAGAGTCACCAATATCATTCTCCGGATCAGAAAAATAAGCTTCAGGACAAATTGTTATGACTCCAAACCTCTTACAAAACGGAAGCCACCACCTTGCAAACTTGGAAGCTTCCCTCATACCAAGCAAAGTTATAGAAGCACCTCCATCATCTGAAAGATACACATGCAGCTTCTCCGGTGGATAATCAAGAGCCATAGCTGATAAAACCGTATTCATTACTTTAACAGTCGGTTCTTTAATCGGATCGACCGTGCAAACAAACACGTCAATAGGAGGAAGCTTATCATCTTCCGGCAATCTTTCGGGGAAAACGGTACGAGAAATGGGACGCCAGCGGTAGGATATGCCAATGAGTAATCTGAAGGAAAGAAGAAGCTCGGCGGCAAAGACTAGAAGCCATGGCAGCAAAGGAGAGGCTCTGGTGTTGGGTTCTTGGAAGAAGAAAGAGACTCTGTAGTGTATCAAGAAAGCTATAGATATGCAATGGAGTAGTGCAAGTGACCTGTTTATTATTATGGAGGATTTGTCAACATGGCTAAGATGGAGAGGGAGAGAGGGTTTCTCCATTGGCTTTAGCCTTCTTTGCTGCTCTCTCTTTGATGCTTGTGTTAGTTTGGTTGGTATTATAACCCATTTGGAATTAATGATTAAATGGGTACTTTTTTGTTTTTTGTTTTTTGGTTTTTGGATATTTTTTTGTCACATATATATTTAAGTTTTAAAAGAGTAAATGCACAAAAATTCAATTGTCACCGAAATTTTTGTACGACAAATGTATAATCGCCACTCATGTATGTTTTTTTGCAGGGACCACTCCCAAGACGCTCAACTGCATTCATAAGGTCTCGAATTTGAGACTAATCCATGTGTGTTTTAAATTAATTATCATTTTTCTTGTTGCATTTCAAACAACCCTAATCTCATTCCATGTAGAGCCAGCTTAAGCTATGATCTAATACTCCACGTATGGGAAACATTTTAGGGAAAAATTTTGTGGCATATAATCCCCAAATTAATCCATCCATCAAAATACTGTTATTAATTAATAATTTTGATCTATCGTACCGCCTCATTTTCAAGGATTTGCCAAGAGCTAAGAATCAACTTCTTTCTCTAACACTTGTGCTTTTAATTTTTTATTTTTTTTTAATTTCCACAACAAGACTGTAGGACACAGAAATCGGCGACACTGTCCCGGGCTCGAGGCCCGGTCGGGAGTACGGAGTAGCCTGCGGGGACTAAACCGGAGAAATAAAATGAAGTCGCCACCCAGTGTGAACTGGGAAATGATTTAAGTCCGCACTCACCCATCGCAAGGGAAGACCTCAAACCGTTGGGTTCAGAATGATCTGTTACTTATGCCACTTGTAATGAACGGATTTGTGCAATAATACAACCAAGTCTACGCAACATACATACACAAGAATAACCTATATCTAAATTGGCATACCACCTATATCTAGGTTTGCATGCATAAAAGTAAGTGAAATAAAGGCAAGCACACAATCTCATGAACACATTAAATAGATAAATGCCGAAATATAAATATATGATAATTGTCTGAGCGCAAATAATGAAATGATATGATTAATCTTGTAGTGCAAAAGAAATGATCAAAGAAGCAAACATGCATGGAATGTGCCGAGAAGAAATATGTGCACTGTATGTGCGTTCGTGTAGCGTTCGTAAACGCGTTCGAATGGTAAACAGAATGCACGCGTTCGTATAACGTTCGGAAACGCGTTCGAACGGGACAAGACCTGATGCATGATAAAACATAATATGTGCGCGTTTGAGTAACGTTCTGAAACACGTTCGCACGAAATGAGGCAGAATGTTCGCGTTCGTATAGCGTTCGGAAACACGTTCGAATGGGGTAAGACCTGATGCATGATAAAATAAAATAGATGCGCGTTCGAGTACCGTTTGTAAACGCGTTCGAACGGAATGAGGCAGAATGCATATGTTCGTGTAGCGTTCGGAAACGCGTTCGAACGAGATTACCAAAAATGGCATCTGAAATGACAGAAACACATGCATGGATAAACAAATACACAATGTAGGACCTCGTATGCCCGATTGAACATATTTCACATTCAATCAAGTGTATTTCGTCTGGCGCGACAAAACATCGTGGTAAAGGTAGCCTTTAGGCATTTCCCTCGAATGAAGGACCTTTAACCCACCCTAGTTAGTCCATGCGCATTAGATTACAATGCATGAATAAACAAAGAGATAATATGCAAAAATAAATAACGGAATAATAAAAGGCGCGGCAAAATATTGTGGTAAAGGTAGCCTTTTAGACTTTTTCTCAAATAGAGGACCTTTAAACCAACAAAATTAGCCCATGCGCATCAAGTAACGATGCATAGAAGATAAATAAAGCTATAATATGAGACCTCGTATGCCCGATTGAACATATTTCACATTCAATCGAGTGTACCTCGTCCGGTGTGGTAAAACATCGTAGTAAAGGTAGCCTTTAAGCATTTCCCTCGAATGGAGGACCTTTAATCCACCCTATTAGCCCATGCGCATTAGATTAACAATAAAGAAAAAGACACATAGAAAGTAGATAGCGGAACAATGAACACAAAAATGCCTAAGACATGATAAAGGAATCTGTCCAAAATACCCGCGTTCGTGTAGTGTTCAGAAACGCGTTCGAACGGGGGCGAGACAAAATGTTTGCGTTCGAGTAGCGTTCGGGAACGCATTCGAATGGAGTGGAGAAAGTGGCATCCATAATGCAGTAAACACATGCTGGGATGTTTCCCCAAGTGGTACGTGGAGTTGTATCCTGAGTACAGACCGCACTACCGTCTATTCGGATTCGGTTACGGAATTTATGTATAGGTTTCCATCTGATATACCACGAGAGGCAACATTCACGCATTAACACAATGCAATCATAAAAATGGGCATCAAGTATGATAATGCAAATAACAACACATTAGCAAAGAAAGAAACATGTGGAATGATAAAGTGCTAATAATACGAAATAAATGTGCGATAAATAAATAAAGGAATGTTAAAGAAAGATGTGACCAAGAATTTGGTCTTTTTTTATTATAGGACCTCGCACACCCAGTTGGACATATTCCATGTCCAACCGAGCATGCCGTATCCAAACTACAAAAAAAAAAGTAATAAAATGTGTCATCAGGTCTTACCTTTTAAGTTGCTCCTCGGAAGTGCGTCACGTCGTCTCCGGAAGGGTAAATGCTCTGCACCTTTCAGGTTCACTAGTTCACTACTTTCCATGGTTGTTTCGCCGTTCTGCTGCTGTTTGAGGTTGATTCGGGGACCGCTTTTTGAGGTTATTTTGCTACTGTTTTGGGGTTGGTTCGGGGACCGTTTTAGACTGTTATAGGGTCGGTTTTTGGGGTTATTTTGCTACTGTTTTGGGGTTGGTTCGGGGACCGTTTTGGACTATTTTAGGGTCGGTTTTTGGGGTTATTTTGCTGCTATTTTGGGGTTGGTTTCGGTGGTTGAGGGTTTATTTTTGTCGCTGTTGGCGTGGAGAAGGTTTTTGTTTTATTTTCGTTGCTATTGGCGTGGATGAGAGTGAGAGGAGAGATGGGTGTTCTATATGTGTGTGTAGCTGTGTGTTTGAGTAAGAAAGAAGAGAAGATGAGAGTGTCTAAGGAGGGATTATGGTTGGTTTAGGTCTCTTTTTATAATGGTGAGCTAGGGTTTCTAGGTAAGGAATGAAATCATGCCAATAAGGGAGGTGATTAATTAGTTTATTAAAGGAAATGATATTTTTAATTTATGAATGTGATTTGATTTGATTTATTTAATTTAGGAAGAGAGATTTGATTTGATTTAATTTGATTGGCATGTGATTTATTTAGATTGGATTTAAATCTTTGGTAATTAGGAATGTGATTTGGTGGGGATTTGACTTGATAAGGAAGGATATTTATTTTGATTTTAATTGAATTTGATTTAATTTAATTTGATTTGATTTAATTTAATTGGATTTGATTTAATTTGTGACATGTGTTTTAAATGTTTTAATTATTTTTGGATTGGGCTTGTGGGCTTGGTGTTATGGGTTTGGGGCTTTAATTTTAAAATAGAAACACATACGACAGTTCGAACACGTTCCAGGACGCTGAACGAACACCCGCAATCTGTTCGCCATTCGAACGTGTTTCTGAACCCAACACGAACGCACATGCAGTGAACATGCGAATTAAATCCGACGACGTACTTATTTTGAATTTCCCCTTCTGTCATCCATTTCACGCGACTTTCACAACTTATCGGGTAGTGCCTCCATACGAGGCTCATCATTGGGCTTTCATGCAAAAATGCAAGTGTCTACAGTCGCCCTCACTTTGATGGGACTTGTGCAGTGTGTGACAGTGACAATCTTATCAAAGTCATGCATGCATTGTTATTTACTTACCTGTTGTTTTGAGACGCTTCGAACTGAGTTGAATTGGTGACGAGGTACTGCGACCCCTAGGTATTGTCCCCGAACCACCGAGTGGGTTTTGTTCCCGAAATGAGTTGAGGGTCTTGTTCCCTAATTGAGTTGTGGGTCTTGTTCCCGATTGTGTGTCTTGTTCCCAAATTGAGTTATGGGTCTTGTTCCCGATTGTTGGTCTTGTTCTCAAATTGAATTATCGGTCTTGTTCTCGATTGTTGTGGGTCTTGTTCCCGATTTGAGTTGAGTGTCTTGTTCCCGATCAGAATTGTGGGTCTTGTTCCCAATCTAAATTGTGGGTCTTGTTCCCAAATTGAGTTGCGGGTCTTGTTCCCGATTGTGGGTCATGTTCCCAAATTGAGTTACGGGTCTTGTTCCCAATTGAGTTGCGGGTCTTGTTCCCCATTGTGGGTCTTGTTCCCAAATTACGTTACTGGTCTTGTTCCCGATGCTGCTTGTCTTTGTTGATTTCTTTATTTTCTTTAAAACCTGCGAATAAAAACAAGACAAAAATTGCGTGCATGTGACGTGTATGCATGTATGCATGGATGTGTTTCCTATTCCACTGGGTTAGGCCTTCCTTGCCCTCCGGCGCCCTTCGCCTACTAAAAATCTTTAGTCACCCCTAGGCCTGTTTTCTGTTTCCTTCTGCCAATTCTTTTATGGTGATTGGTCAATCCTCTTTAGTCTCATGGCTCAAGTTCCATTATGTCCTTTATTCGCGAGGTGGTAGACTGGTCGCCCCCAGACTCGGTTTATCTTTTTGTTCTTCATTGCTTGCACTCAGCCAAAGTAGATCATTTGATGCGGTGTCCCATACTGTCATATCATATTACTCTCTTTTACGAGATAGTCCCAATAGTTGTTCATATTATTGCCCTCAAAGGATGGCCAGTGTCGAAACCGGAGAACCTTCAAAGTACTCGATGTAACTCAAATCCGACTGTTTGAATAAATGACATGAACCAGACTCAAAGTGTGTGTGTGTTATAAGGTTCTTTTACAGCTTGATCCTTAGGTAAGCCAACTCGATGATTTTGTTTCAAATGATGGGATCAATGGGTCAAACCAACCTAGATGTCTTGACCATGCTCTCCAATTACTTCTCCGTACTCAATGTGATACGATTTTCTTTTTCTTTTCTTTCGTTTCTTTTTCGTCTTCCTTTTTTTTTTTGCAACACACCGACCCTTTAAGGTAGCATTTTTCCTCATGGTGGTCCTAATACTAGCCCATGGGTAGCTTCACGCTTATCGGTTAATGTGGTTTGTATTTTATTCTTTAGAGACTTTTCTTTTGTTTCCAACCATACCATATATCGTAACACAAGTAAGTCAGGATGGATATCTAAGCGAACGGTCATTCATCGATCCATAATCTCTTCAACTAGTCAAATTGCCGACTACTCAGGCTTTCACTGCTAAGATCCTATAATCAAGTACTCGCGAGGCTAGCTAAGATCAACTGCTCAAAATATCGGATGAGGGTACATCTCGCACTCATTGTTTCTAAGGTTCCAACCTCGGGCAAACAATTTCATCATCGGACTTATGTCTAACTATTAAGGACTGAAAACAAACAATTTTTTTTCTTTTTTTCTCTTTTTTTTTTATTTTTTTTTGTTGATGGCCCCCCAATGATCTTCTTATTCTTGCAGTAAATTTTTCTATTTCTCGGCTTCTTTTTCCCCGATATCCATGTTTGCTAAACTCTTCTTGACAATTCTTTTTTTTTCTAACTCAACAGATATCTATGATGGCTTTTAAGACACATGATTTAACATGATGCGTGTATGCATGAGATGTATGAGATATAATATGCATGTGGTTTTCAAAAGCATAAAGGGGTGGTTTCTATTGGTCATACAACTATGGTTCATATGTGGGTTTATGGGGGTGTAGACAAAGGCTCCCGCTGGCGAAGGATTGCCCACAACTAGGTCTCCCCACTCAAGGGTTTGAGCGACCAAGTGAGCTCACCCTTTTTTATACGCTAAGGTATGTGCCAACGAGTGATGATACATGAATGACTGTCAAATGGATTTCTTATTGAAGATTCCCTAGATGGAGGGTGGAGCAGGCTCTCTTAAATACCCAAGCCTCTTAGGCTCTTATCGCCTTGGTGACTGGAATAAACAATAGGTCCTCCAAATTAGTCCATCACGGTAGCTTCGGGTAAATGATTATCTATGTGCCTTTACAGCTTTTTCTTATAGAAAGGTAGTGAATGAAAGAAGACACCAAACCATTACCTAGCTTTAATAATGCCTTTAATTAAACCCCTTTCAACCCACTTGCAGACAAAGTTAACTAAAGCAAAAATCACAAACATTACAAGACATTATTTCGGGGTCGATTCTCTATCCCCAGTGGAGTCGCCAGACTGTAGGACACAGAAATCGACGACGCTGTCCCGGGCTCACGGCCTGGTCGGGAGTACGGAGTAGCCCGCGTGGGACTAAACCGAAGAAATAAAATGGAGTCGCCACCCAGTGTGAACTGGGAAATGATTTAAGGCCGCACTCACCCCTCGCAAGGGAAGACCTCAAACCGTTGGGTTTGGAATGGTCCCTTACTTATGCAACTTGTAATGAACGACTTTGTGCAATAATATAACCAAGTCTACACAACATACATACACAAGAATAACCTATATCTAATTTGGCATACCACCTATATCTAAGTTTGCATGCATAAAAGTAAGTGAAATAAAGGCAAGAACACAATCTCATGAACACATTAAATAGATAAATGCGGAAATATAAATAGATGATAATTTTCTAAGCGTAAATAATGAAATGATATGATTAATCATGTAGTGCAAAAAGAAATGATCAAATAAGCAAACATGCATGAAATGTGATGAGAAGAAATTTGTGCACTATATGTGCGTTCGTGTAGCGTTCGTAAACGCGTTCGAACGGTAAACAGAATGTACGCGTTCGTATAGAGTTCGAAAACGCGTTCGAACGGGACAAGACCTAATACATGATAAAATAGAATATGTGTGCGTTCGAGTTGCGTTCTGAAACACGTTCGCACGGAATGAGGTAGAATATCTGCGTTCGTATAGCGTTTGGAAACACGTTCGAACGGGGTAAGACCTGATGCAAGATAAAAAAAATAGATGCACGTTCGAGTAGCGTTCGTAAACGCATTCGAACGGAATGAGGCAGAATGCTTATGTTCTTGTAGCGTTTGGAAACGCGTTCGAACGAGATTACCAAAAATGGCATCTGAATGGCAGAAACACATGCATGGATAAACAAATACACAATGGAGGACCTCGTATGCCCGATTGAACATATTTCACATTCAATCAAGTGTACTTCGCTCGGCGCGACAAAACATCGTGGTAAAGGTAGCCTTTAGGCATTTCCCTCGAATGGAGGACCTTTAACCCACCCTAGTTAGCCCATGCACATTAGATTACAATGAATGAATAAACAAAGAGATAATATGCGAAAAATAAATAACGGAATAATAAAAGGCGCGGCAAAATATTATGGTAAAGGTAGCCTTTTAGACTTTTTCTCAAATAGATGACCTTTAAACCAACATAATTAGCCAATGCGCATCAAGTAACGATGCATAGAAGATAAATAAAGCCATAATATGGGACCTCGTATGCCCGATTGAACATATTTCACATTCAATCGAGTGTGCCTCGTCCGGCACGGCAAAATATCATGGTAAAGGTAGCCTTTAAGCATTTCCCTCGAATGGAGGACCTTTAATCCACCCTAGTTAGCCCATGCACATTAGATTATCAATAAAGAAAAAGTCACATAGAAATTAGATAGCGGAACAATGAACACAAAAATGCCTAAGACATGATAAAGGAATCTGTCTAGAATGCCCGCGTTCGTATAGCGTTCGGAAATGCATTCGAACGGGGGTGAGACAGAATGTGTGCGTTGGAGTAGCGTTCGAGAACGCGTTCGAACGGAGTGGAGAAAGTGGCATCCATAAAACAGTAAACACATGCGGGGAAGTTTCCCCAAGTGGTACGTGGGGTTGTATCCCAAATACAGACCGCACTACCATCCATTCTGATTTAGCTACGGAATTTATGTTTGGGTTTCCATCCGATATACCACGAGAGGCAACATTCACGCATTAACACAATGCAATCATAAAAATGGACATCAAGTATGATAATTCATATAACAACATATAAGCAAAGAAAGAAACATGCGGAATGATAAAGAGCTAATAATACGAAATAAATGTGTGATAAATAAATAAAGGAACGTTAAAGAAAAATGTGACCAAGAATTTGGTTGTTTTTTATTATAGGAGCTCGCACACCCGGTTGGACATATTCCATGTCCAACCGAGCATGCCGCATCTAAACTACAAAATAAAAGTAATAAAACGTGCCCTCAGGTCTTACCTTTTATGTTGCTCCTCGGAAGTGCGTCACGTCGTCGCCGAAAGGGTAAATGCTCCGCATCTTCGGGTTAACTGGTTCACTTCTTTCCTTGGTTGTTTCGTCGTTCTGCTGCTGTTTGAGGTTGATTCGGGGAATTCTTTTTTGAGGTTATTTTGCTACTATTTTAGGGTTGGTTCGGGACCGTTTTGGACTATTTTAGGGTCGGTTTTTGGGGTTATTTTACTGCTATTTGGGGTTGGTTTCGGTGGTTGAGGGTTTATTTTTTGTCGCTATTGCCGTGGAGAAGGATTTTGTTTTATTTTCGTTGCTGTTGGCGTGGATGAAATTGAGAGGGGAGAGGGGTGTTCTATGTTTGTGTGTAGCTGTGTGTTTGAGAGAGAAAGAAGAGAAGATGAGAGTGTCTAAGGAGGGATTAGGGTTGGTTTAGGTCTCTTTTTATAATGTTGAGCTAGGGTTTCTAGGTAAGGAATGAAATCATGCCAATAAGGGAGGTGATTAATTAGTTTAATAAAGGAAATGATATCTTTAATTTAGAAAGGTGATTTGATTTGATTTATTTAATTTAGGAAGGGAGATTTGATTTGATTTAATTTGATTGGCATGTGATTTATTTAGATTGGATTTAAATCTTTGGTAATTAGGAATGTGATTTGGTGGGGATTTGACTTGATTAGGAAGGATATTTATTTTGATTTTAATTGGATTTGATTTAATTTAATTTGATTTGATTTAATTTAATTGGATTTTATTTAATTTGTGACATGTGTTTTAAATGTTTTAATTATTTTTGGATTGGGCTTGTGGGCTTAGTGTTATGGGCTTGGGGCTTTAATTTTAAAACAGAAACACAGACGACCGTTCGAACGCGTTTCGGGACGCTTCACGAACACCCGCAATCTGTTCGCCGTTGGAACGTGTTTCCGAACGCAGCACAAATGCACATGCAGTGAACATGCAAATTAAATTCGACGACGTACTTATTTTGAATTTCCCCTTCCGACGTCCGTTTTCCACGACTTCCGTAATTTATCGGGTAGTGCCTCCATACGAGGCTCATCATTGAGCTTTCATTCAAAAATGCAAGTGTCACAAGTGGAGTCGCCAGACTATAGGACACAAAAATCGGTGACGCTGTCCCGGGCTCGCGGTCCGGTCAGGAGTACGGAGTAGCCCGCGGGGGACTAAACCGGATAAATAAAATGGAGTCGCCACCGAGTGTGAATTGGGAAATGATTTAAGGCCGCACTCACCCTTCGCAAGGGAAGACCTCAAACCGTTGGGTTCGGAATGGTCCCTTACTTATGCCACTTGTAATGAACAGATTTGTGCAATAATATAACAAAGTCTACACAACATACATACACAAGAATAACCTATATCTAAATTGGCATACCACCTATATATAAGTTTGCATGCATAAAAGTAAGTGAAATAAAGGCAAGCACACAATCTCATGAAAACATTAAATCGATAAATACGGAAATATAAATAGATGATAATTGTCTAAGCGTAAATAATGAAAGGATGTGATTAATCATGTAGCGCAAAAAAAATGATCAAATAGGCAAACATGCATGAAATGTGATGAAAAGAAATCTGTGCACTGTATGTGCGTTCGGGTAGTGTTCGTAAACGTATTTGAATGGTAAACAGAATGCACATATTTTTATAGCGTTTGGAAACGCGTTCGAACGGGATAAGACCTGATGCATGATAAAACAGAATATGTGCGCGTTCGAGTAGCGTTCTGAAACGTATTTGCACGAAATGAGGTAGAATGTTCGCGTTCATATAGCATTCAGAAACGCGTTCGAACGGGGTAAGACCTTATGCATGATAAAGCAAAATAGATACGCGTTCGAGTAGTGTTCGTAAACGCGTTCGAACGGAATGAGGCAGAATGCATATGTTCGTGTAGCATTTGGAAACGCGTTCGTACGAGATTGCCAAAAATGGCATCTGAAATTACACAAACACATGCATGGATAAACAAATACACAATGTAGGACCAAGTATGCCCAATTGAACATATTTCACATTCAATCGAGTGTACTTCGTCCGGCGCGACAAAACATCATGTTAAAGGTAGCCTTTAGGCATTTCCCTCAAATGGATGACCTTTAACCCACCCTAGTTAGGCCATGCGCATTAGATTACAATGCATGATTAAACAAAGTGATAATATACGAAAAATAAATAACGGAATAATAAAAGGCGCGGCAAAATATTGTGGTAAATGTAGCCTTTTAGACTTTTTCTCAAATAGAGGACTTTTAAACCAACATAATTAGCCCATGTGCATCAACTAACGATGCATAGAAGACAATAAAGCCATAATATGGGACCTCGTATGCTCAATTGAACATATTTCACATTCAATCGAGTATACCTCATTCGGCGTGGTAAAACATTGTGGTAAAGGTAGCCTTTAAGCATTTCCCTCGAATGGAGGACATTTAATCCACCCTAGTTAGCCCATGTGCATTAGATTAACAATAAATAAAAAGACACATAGAAAGTAGATAGCGGAACAATGAACACAAAAATGCTTAAGACATGATAAAGGAATCTGTCCAGAATGCCCGCGTTCGTGTAGCGTTCGGAAACGCTTTCGAACAGAGGCGAGACACAAATATGTGCGTTCGAGTAGCGTTCGAATGGATTGGAGAAAGTGGCATCCATAATACAGTAAACACATGCGGGGATGTTTCCCCAAGTGGTACGTGGAGTAGTTTATCCCAAGTAAGACCGCACTACCGTCCATTCGGATTCGGCTACGGAATTATATCTGGGTTTTCATCTGATATACCACAAGAGGCAACATTCACACATTAACACAATGCAATAATAAAAATGGGCATCAACTATGATAATGCATATAACAACATAAGCAAAGAAAGAAACATGCGGAATGATAAATAGCTAAAATACGAAATAAATGTGCGATAAATAAATAAAGGAACGTTAAAGAAAGATTTGACCAAGAATTTGGTAGTTTTTGATTATAGGACCTCGCACACCCGGTTGGACATATTCCATGTCCAACCGAGCATGCCGCATCGAAACTACAAAATAAAAAGTAATAAAAGGTGCCCTCATGTCTTACCTTTTAAGTTGCTCCCCAGAAGTGCGTCACGTTGTCGCCGGAAGGGTAAATGCTCCGAACCTTTCGAGTTCACTGGTTCACTGCTTTCCTTTGTTGTTTCGCCGTTCTACCGCTTTTTGAGGTTATTTTGCTACTATTTTTGGGTTGGTTCGGGGACGATTTTGGACTGTTTTAGCGTCGTTTTTGTGGTAATTTTTCTACTGTTTTTAGGGTTGGTTGTTCCGGTGTTTGAGGGTTTATTTTTGTCGCTCTTGGCGTGGAGAAGATTTTTGTTTTATTTTTTGTTTGTTGGCGTGGATAAGAGTGAGATGGGAGAGGGGTGTTCTATGTGTGTGTGTGTAGCTGTGTGTTGAGTGAGAGAGAAAGAATAGAAGATGAGAGTGTCTAAGGAGGGATTAGGGTTGGTTTAGGTCTCTTTTTATAATGGTGAGCTAGGGTTTCTAGGTAAGGAATGAAGTCATGTCAATAAGGGAGGTGATTAATTAGTTTATTAAAGGAAATGATATTTTTAATTTAGGAAGGTGATTTGATTTGATTTATTTAATTTAGGAAGAGAGATTTGATTTGATTTAATTAATTGGCATGTGATTTATTTAGATTGGATTTAAATCTTTAGTAATTATGAATGTGATTTGGTGGGGATTTGACTTGATTAGGAAGGATATTTATTTTGATTTTAATTGGATTTGATTTAATTTATTTTGATTTGATTTAATTTAATTGGATTTTATTTAATTTGTGACATGTGTTTTAAATGTTTTAATTATTTTGGATTGGGCTTGTGGACTTGGTCTTATAGGCATAGGGCTTTAATTTTAAAACAGAAACACAGACGAACGTTCGAACGCGTTTCGGGACGCTGCACGAACTCCCCCAATCTGTTCGCCGTTCGAACATGTTTCTGAATGCAGCACGAACGCATATGCAGTGAACATGCGAATTAAATCCGACGACGTACTTATTTTGAATTTCCCCTTCCGACGTCTGTTTCCCGCGACTTCCGCTACTAGTGCCTCCATACGAGGCTCATCATTGGGCTTTCATGCAAAAATACAAGTGTCCCTTGTGGAGTCGCTAGACTGTGGGACACAGAAATCAGTGATGTTGTCCCGGGCTCACGACACGATCGGGAGTACGGAGTAGCCCATGGGGGACTAAACCGGAGAAATAAAATAGAGTCACCACCTAGTGTGAACTGGGAAAAGATTTAAGGCCGCACTCACCCCTCGCAAGGGAAGACCTCAAACCGTTGGGTTCGGAATGGTCCCTTACATATGCCACTTGTAATGAACGGATTTTTGCAATAATATAACCAAGTCTATGCAACATACATACACAAGAATAACCTATATCTAAATTGGCATACCACCTATATCTAAGTTTGCATGCATAAAAGTAAGTGAAATAAAGGCAAGCAGACAATCTCATGAACACATTAAATAGATAAATGCGGAAATATAAATAGATGATAATTGTCTAAGCGTAAGTAATGAAATGATATGATTAATCATGTCGTGCAAAAGAAATGATCAAAGAAGCAAACATGCATGAAATGTGACGAGAAGAAATCTGTGCACTGTAAGTGCGTTCATGTAGCTTTCATAAACGCGTTCGAACGATAAACAGAATGCACTCGTTCGTATAGCATTCGAAAATGCATTCGAACGGGACAAGACCTGATGCATGATAAAATAGAATACGTGCGTGTTCGAGTAGCGTTCTGAAACGCGTTCGAATGGAATGAGGCAGAATGTCCGCGTTCGTATAACGTTCAGAAATGCGTTCGAATGGGGTAAGACCTGATGCATGATAAAACAAAATAGATGCGCATTCGAGTAGCGTTCGTAAATGCGTTCAAACGGAATGAGGCAGAATACATATGTTCGTGTAGCGTTCTGAAATGCGTTCGAACGAGATTACCAAAAATGGCATCTGAAATGACACAAACACATGCATGGATAAACAAATACACAATGTAGGACCTCATATGCCCGATTGAACATATTTCACATTCAATTGAGTATACTTCATTCGGCGTGACAAAACATCGTGGTAAAGGTAGCCTTTAGGCATTTCCCTCGAATGGAGAACCTTTAACCCACCCTAGTTAGCCAATGCGCATTAGATTACATTGCATGAATAAACAAAGAGATAATATGCGAAAAAAAAAATAACGAAATAATAAAAGGCGCGGCAAAATATTGTGGTAAAGGTAGCCTTTTAGACTTTTTCTCAAATAGAGGACCTTTAAACCAACATAATTAGCCCATGCGCATCAAGTAACGATGCATAGAAGATAAATAAAGCCATAATATAGGACTTCGTATGCCCGATTGAACATATTTCACATTCAATCGAGTGTACCTCATCCAGCGCGGTAAAATATCGTGGTAAAGGTAGCCTTTAAGCATTTTCCTCGAATGGAGGACCTTTATCCACCCTAGTTAGCCCATGCGCATTAGATTTACAATAAAGAAAAAGACACATACAAAGTATATAGCGGAACAATGAACACAAAAATGCCTAAGATATGATAAAAGAATCTGTCCAGAAAGCCCGCGTTCGTGTAGCGTTTAGAAACGCGTTCGAACGGGGCGAGACAGAATGTGTGCGTTCGAGTAGCGTTCGAGAACGCGTTTGAATGCAGTGGAGAAAGTGTCATCCATAATACTGTAAACACATGCGGGGATGTTTCCCCAAGTGGTACGTGGAGTTGTATCCCAAGTACAGACCGCACTACCGTCCATTCGGATTCAACTACGGAATTTATGTCTAGGTTTCCATCCGATATACCACGAGAGGCAACAGTCACGCATTTACACAATGCAATCATAAAAATGGGCATCAAGTATGATAATGCATATAACAACACATAAGCAAAGAAAGAAACATGCGGAATGATAAAGAGCTAATAATACGAAATAAATGTGCGATAAATAAATAAGGGAACGTTAAAGAATGATGTGACCAAGAATTTGGTTATTTTTTATTATTGGACCCCGCACACCCGGTTGGACATATTTCATGTCCAACCGAGCATGCCGCATCCAAACTACAAAATAAAAAGTAATAAAAGGTGCCCTCAGGTCTTACCTTTTAAGTTGCTCATCGGAAGTGCGTCACGTCAGTTTTTGGGGTTATATTGCTGCTATTTTTTGGGTTGGTTTTAGTGTTTGAGGGTTTATTTTTGTCGCTCTTGGCGTGGAGAAGGTTTTTGTTTTATTTTCGTTGCTATTGGCGTGGATGAGAGTGATAGGGGAGAGGGGTGTTTTATGTTTGTGTGTAGCTGTGTGTTTGAGTGAGAAAGAAGAGAAGAGGAGAGTGTCTAAGGAGGATTAGGGTTGGTTTATGTCTCTTTTTATAATGTTGAGCTAGGGTTTCTAGGTAAGGAATGAAATCATTCCAATAAGGGAGGTGATTAATTAGTTTAATAAAGGAAATGATATTTTTAATTTAGAAGGTGATTTGATTTGATTTATTTAATTTAGGAAGGGAGATTTGATTTGATTTAATTTGATTGGCATGTGATTTATTTAGATTGGATTTAAATCTTTGGTAATTAGGAATGTAATTTGGTGGGGATTTGACTTGATTAGGAAGGATATTTATTTTTATTTTAATTGGATTTGATTAATTTAATTTGATTTGATTTAATTTAATTGCATTTGATTTATTTTGTGACATGTGTTTGAAATGTTTTAATTATTTTTGGATTGGGCTTGTGGGCTTGATGTTATGGGCTAGGGGCTTTAATTTTAAAATAGAAAAACAGACGACCGTTCGAACGCATTCCGGGACATTGCACGAACACCCGTAATCTGTTCGCCGTTCAAACGTGTTTCCGAACGCAGCACGAATGCACATGCAGTAAACATGCAAATTAAATTCGACGACGTACTTATTTTGAATTTCCCTCTCCGACGTCCGTTTCCCGCGACTTCCGTAACTTATCGAGTAGTGCCTCCATATGAGGCTCATCATTTGGCTTTCATGCAAAAATGCAAGTGTCTACAAAGAGCCAAAACTAACTAGGTTAATCCCTTGCTTTTAATAACAAAAGTGTTAGGGGATCGTGGGCTGAAGCTGGCACACAAGTAAAGCGAAATTGAGAATAATTATTAGTTCATGAGGCGTTGCCTACCATATAACAAATAATTAGGAGGCTTAGTCTACCATATAACAATACAATAATAATTAGGAAACTTAGCCTATCATAAATATTATCAATAAAATAAAGCAATGAGATATAGATTTAACGTGGTAAAACCCTCAATGTGAGGGGAACATCCACGGGAAAAATTAGAAGGATTTCACTATGGTGAAAAGAATTTTACAACCTCTCTCTAAACTCAAGGAGTGAACAATCTCACACTCTATTAGAATAGGGGAACTACAACTCTCTCACAAACTCTTAAGATGAAATTATATTTTCTTTCTTAGAATATAGAGGATTTGGTTGAGAATGGGATGATGAAAATAATAAAATGAAGCCTCTATTTATAGGCATGAAATTCACTGTGAAAATAGTGAATTCTAATTTTTTATTATTTTCTTTTTAAGTATGTGGGACCCACCATATTTTTAATTATTTTCCTTTTAATCATTGCACCGAAAGGTGCAATGATTCTTCACAAACCAATAATTCTCCCACTTGGAAACTTGATTGAGAACCAATCAGTTTCCATACCATCCTTTCTACTTTGCCGCCTTCAAGCTGCTTACGTTTTTGCTAAGCCATAAGAGGATCTACACCATAAAAACTTATCTGCATTGATAGGCTTGGTCATTACATCTGAAAGGTTCTCATTGGTGTGTACCTTCAAGAAGTACACAATGTCTTCTTCCACTACTTCACGAACAAAGTGGTATTGTACCCCTATATGTTTTATTTTTGAATGAAAGGCTGGATTCTTTGCAATATATCAATCACTATGACTGTCACAAAATAAATGAATATTCTCTTGTTTGTGCCCGAGCTCCTCTAATAACCTTTGGAACCAAATAGATTCCTTGCAAGCTTGTGTAGCTGCCATGTATTCAGGTTCTGTTGTAGACAAAGCCACAATACTCTGTAACTTGGATACCCAGCTCACTGCTCCTCCTGCAAGTACAAACACATAACCCGTGGTGGATTTTCTTTTGTCAATATCTCATGCAAAATTTGAATCCACGTAGCCCCTGATAACTAATTCTAATCCTTCATAGCATAATGCAGCATCTGAGGTTCCTTTGATATATCTAAGGATCCTCTTAACTGAATTTCGATGCTCTCTACCAGGATTCGCCATAAAACGACTAACCGCTCCCACTGCTTGTGCAATGTCTGGTCTTGTACAAATCATGGCGTATATTAAGCTTCCCACTGCTAATGCATACGATACTCGGGACATCTCCTTCCTCCCAGCTTCATTACTAAGATACATAAAAGATGATAACTTGAAATTAACAGGAATTTGGGTAGAAATTGGCTTACAATATTCCATGTCGAACCGCCGTAAGATTTTCTTCAAGTAATTTTTCTGAGAAAGCCAAATCTTCCTGTTATTTCTATCTCGGTGTATTTGCATCCTTAGAATCTTGTTTGCTGGTCTCACATCCTTCATGTCAAACTCCTTAGCTAACTGTGCCTTTAATTCTTGGACTCGATCTTTGTTAAGGTCTGCTACTAATATGTCGTCCACATACAACAGCAAAATAATGAAATCATCATTTTCAAACTTTTTGTAATATGTACAATGGTTAGAACTGAGTCTGTTGTATCCAAGGTAAATAATGAAGGAATCAAATCTCTTATACCAACATCTCGGCGCCTGTTTGAGACCATATAGAGATTTGTTCAACCTGCAACCAAGTTGTTCTTGCCTATTTCAGCAAAACCTTCTGGTTGGAGCATATAAATTTCTTCTTCAAGTTCTCCATGAAGAAATACAGTTTTCACATCCAACTGTTCCAGATGTAGGTCAAAAGTAGCACACACAGCCATGACTACTCTGACTGTTGTAAGTCGAACCCACCAGAGAAAATATGTCATTGAATATCCTTTCACCACCAATCGTGCACGATACTGTTCCATTTGATCATTGTTATCACGCTTGATCTTGTAGACCCATTTATTACCAATGGCTTTTCTTCCACGTGGTAATAGTACTAGATCTCATTATTGTTTCTGTGCAAAGCTTTTATTTCTTCTTGCATTGCTATCATCCACAAAAATGCATTTATATCTTTTGTAGCTTCATGGAAAGTTGATGGCTCTACATCTTCTGTTAGAAGACAGTATGCAATGTTACTCTCCGTAACATACTATGAGTGCCAACCTGGAGGTTTTCTCTCTCGAGTTGATCAACAGACTTCAGAAGCTTCAAACTTAACTGGTTCTTGTACCTCGTGCTCTGGTGCTACTTCAAAAGAATCAGAATTTTCTCGTTTTAGATTATTTTCCACCAGTACTGTTGTATTCTCTGTACTTTCTTTTGAAGTGCTTTCATTTCCTTCTTTCTACAGTTGATCTTCTGTAAATATCATATCTCTGCTGAAGATGATCTTGTGGGTAATGGGATCCCATAAGTGATACCCCTTTACTACATCAGCATACCTGATAAGTGTGGTTTATAACCACTTATTATGGTATTTTTAGCTCATTGTTTTGTTATATTTTGAGATATTTAAATGTCATTTATAGTTTATTTTCTATTTTTATTGTAGGAACATTAATATATGGATCCTGGGAAAATTACACGTATTTTGGGGACCATACGGGAGCATAGAACACGAAGCAGGAAACTCGCGCCCCATCGCACAAGATCGAGCCATTTTCCCGAGAAGATTGTGCCATGGCGTCACAATTTCAATGCCATTGGCACTTGGCGCCATCATTCATAAACCAAAAGGCGCCAAGGCGCCTGTTACACAAGGTGGCGCCGCGTCACCCATAAGTAACATTGTGGCGCCACAACTTGCAATTAAAGGCACAGGCGCCATGGCGCCAGTTGTATAATAAAAGGAAAGTGCCATGGCGCCTCCTCAAACCGATCTGCTCATACATAATCCAGAGATATGAGCGCCGTGGCACCAATTAGTAGAGCCAAGGCACTGCGGAAGAGTCAGACACGTTTCAGGATTTACTTTTTAGGGTTTTTAAGATCCCTAATGGTACCCAATGACTCCCTGCCTCCACTATAAATATAAAAGTTCGTCCAGAATTAAAATTGGAGGCTAATACACAGTATAAAACACAGAAACACATATTTTTAGAGATCCAATGAGGATGATTGAAGAGCAGCAAGAGGAGATTAAGGCGGTGACGTCCGAGGAGGAAGAGATTCAATTCGGGTTTTATCATCTTATTTCTTTCTTAAAACTCTAATGATTTCCATTAGATTCATGGCCTGTTTATTATTATTTTTATCTATTGTCATGAACTAAACTCCTTAATTCTAGAGAATGATGTAATCGATGCCTGAACCTTGTAATTATTTATCAATTTTGTTATGAAGTTTTATTAATTTATTTATATTCTTTTGAGTTTAATGCTTCTTGATTGTTGGTCATAATTGAAGATGATATATGTTTAGGATTTATCACTCGAGAGAGGAGATTTTGAATAGATCTAGAGAATATAGCCTATGATTTTATAGAGTTCGAGAAAATCTGTAATCCTTTGAAGTCGTTAATATAGAATCATAAATCGTAATGAGTTGTTAACTACTAGATTTTTATAGAGATATCGAAGTCTATAGTTGATGATATTTTCACTCGGTACTCGAGACAGGGAGTGGATATTTTAGGAGTCTTGACTTATAAATAATATAACTAAACAAGGATTAATTGACATGACAAATACATAGGTGACAGCTAGGTGAAATCAGGATCCAGAATCTTTATCGTATTAGTTCCTCCTATTTTATTATTTTTATATTTATTTATAAAAATCTTTATTAATTATTTTATAAATAAAGTTAGGATTATCAATTGTAGTACTTAGTGCGAGTTAACGCAATCCCTGTGGGTTCGACACTCTAAACTCATTTATACTAAAACTTGACACCGTACACTTGCGGTACGATATAAAAATATCACAACAAGTTTTTGGCGCCGGTGCCGGGGATTGTTTGTTAATTCACATTAATACTGCTACCAATTAATCTTAGCTTTAATTTAGATTTTTGTTTTTATTTTCTTTTCTTTTTCTTTAGTTTTGTCTTAAGTTTTATTTTTGTTTTTATTTCTTATTTTTTATTTTTTATTTTATTTTATTTTATTTTATTTTCTTTTTTTGGTTTTATATTTTTTTCGTACGAGGTGAGTTTGAAAAGAAGTAATGGCAGATTCTATTGGTGCACTGATAGCTCAAGTATCGTCCATCACGACTCATCTAGCGGTATTGACAAATCAAATGAGCCAACCGTCTATTGAAGCTGTGTCTACTAATGGAATAGTTTTACCCAACAGAGGAGCAGGATTTGAAAAAGTACAGTATGTGAACAATTGGAACTTCAACAATTGTAGAGGCAGTCCTATGCCTGATTATTATCATCCGAATTTTTCATATGCTGATATGGAGAACGTTTTACAACCTCCTCATGGTTTCAATTATCCAAAAGCTGAGCAGAAACCTTCCTTATAAGACCTCATGAGCACTTTTGTAGCTACAGTTTTAGAGAGGTTTGAGAAGAATGAGTCAAGGCTAGATAACATCGAAACACGAATGGGCAGTATAGAGGCAAATATGAAATCTATAGAAACGCAAATTGGGTTGCTTGTTTCTTCCATGGTCAATCAACAAACATGGGTAATTCCGAGTGATATTGAAGTCAACCCCAATGAGCAATGTCAAATCATAACCTGTAGGAGCATAAAAGAGTTTAAAGACACCTCTCAAGACTTAGGCAGTAAAGAAGATGAAGTGGTATTTCAGGAGGAAACAATAACAGAAGAAGAAAACAAAAGTGAATAGATAATGAGAGGTCAAAATGAAGAAGTCACTTTTAGTGTTTTTAGAGCCATGTCGAGCCCTCAAGGTGATACAGAATGTCACATGATAAATACAGTAGAAAATAGAGTTGTAAACACGCAGGGTGAATCATTTCAGCAACCTATGAGCATACTACAGTCAAGCATAAAGGAAGATTCTCTGCAGCTAAACCCGAAACCACTCCCAAAACACCGTAAAAAGAGGAAAAGAAAGACCAGTGCTCACTTGGAGATGATCCCTGGAAGGTTAAAAAGGAAGTCAAGCCAATTTTTCCGAATGTGCAGTCCAAATTTTCCAACTGGGGGAAAATCTACATATCCTGGGGGACCATCTATGGATAAATTACCACAGCCTGCCAAGCTATCTTTTTCATGTCATAAGAACAGGTGGATACCAAAGAAGAAAGCAGATGAGATTACCCGGTTCACTACGTTTAAGCCATCATAACCATTTGGGTGGTTGCGTCTGGCTGAAGACGTTAAACTTAGCGCTAGCGGTGAGGCAACCCTTGCATTTATTTTATAATTCTTTTCTTTAATTTTAATTTTTAATTTTATTGTGTGTTATTCTTTATTTACTCGTTTTGCATGTTATTTATGCAGGTAGCATGAGACACACAAAGCCCGCGCAACCAAATTCTGACTAGAAGGAGCCTGATCAACTCCATGCACGGTAGTGTTATTCCTCACTCTTGCTCTTGATATTTATCTTACATTGAGGACAATGCAAATTTTAAGTTTGGGGGTGTGTGCATGTTGTTTACTTGCTATTTAGTTGTTTAAATTTGAAAAAAAAATTGTTTTAGTCTTTGATAGCAAAGCATAAATCCTGTGATAATATTGTTTGTTTACGAGTGAAATTTTAGAAACGATAAGTGCCCGATTTACTTTTATCTGATGCCTTGAATAATTTATCTATGTTAGACTCGTAAGCACTTAAAATAGGTTTTTAGCAGTGAAAACTTAAGTAGTTGACAATGTGACTAGTTGAAGAAATTGCATGTCGATGAATGACCGTTTGCTTAGATATCTATCTTAATTTGCTAGTGTTATGAAGTATGGTATAGTTAAAAAGAAAATTGTCTCTAAAGAACAAAAATAAACCACCTATAACCGATATGCGTGAAGCTACCTATGGGCGAGTATCAGGACCACCATGAGGAGAAATGCTACCTTAATGGGTAGGTGAGTTGAAAAAAAAATGAGTGCAAAAATGAGAAAAGAAAAAAGAGACAAGAAAAAAAAATAGAAAAATCATACCATACTGAGCACGAAATAAAGCAATTATCGAGCATAATTGAGATATCTATGTTGGTTTGACCCATCGATTCTAATTTATAAACGAAATCATTAAGTTGGCTTTCTTATGAGTCGAGCTGTGAATGAACCTTTACACACACACACACATTGGGAGTCTGACTTAGATGATTTACTCAAGAATTTGGATTTGAGTCGCATTGCATACTTTGAAGGTTCTCTAATTTCATTTATGAGCTTTCTTGAGGAAATTTTATGTGCAACTATCGGGACTATGTTTTGTTTATTTTTATATTCTTGCATGATTGTGTGTGAATGACGTTTGTGGGTATCGTCACTGTAATCCTTCACGAGACTATAACTCGTCCATTAGGGCCGCCTAGGGTTTAAAGGCTTGTTGCATACGCTAAATGAAATCGTGATCCCTACGAAAGTGGCTTAGTTAATTTAGTTATTTTTAATTATTTATTTGAATTTAGTTTTTATTTTATCTTTTGCTCGAGACTAGCAAAACCTTAAGTTTGGGGGTGTTTGATAAGTGTGGTTTATAAACACTTATTACGGCATTTTTATCTCATTGTTTTGTTATATTTCGAGATATTTAAATGTCATTTATAGTTTATTTTCTATTTTATTTGTAGGAACATTAATATATGGATCCTGGGAAAATTACACGTATTTTGGGGACCATACGGGAGCATAGTATAAAAAGCAGGAAACTCGCGCCCCAGTGCACAAGATCGAGCCAAATTCCCGAGAAGATGGCGCTATGGCGCTACAATTTCATTGCCATTGGCGCCATCATTCCTAAACCAGGAGGCGCCAAGGCGCCTGTTACACTAGGTGGCGCGATGGCGCCACCCATAAGTAACATTGTGGCCCATGGCTCCACAACTTGCAATTAAAGGCACAGGCGCCATGGCGCCAGTTGTATAATAAAATGAAAGCGCCATGACGCCTCCTCAAACCGATCTGCTCATACATAATCCTGAGATATGAGCGTCGTGGCTCCAATTAGTAGAGCCACGACGTTGCGAAAGAGTCAGACACGTTTCAGGATTTACTTTTTAGGGTTTTTAAGATCCCTAATGGTACCCAATGACTCTCTGCCTCCACTATAAATATAACAGTTCGTCCAGAATTAAAAGGGGAGGCTAATACACAGTATAAAACAAAAAAACATATATTTTTATAGATCCAAGGAGGAGGATTGAAGAGCAACAATAGGAGATTAAGGCGGTGACATCCGAGGAGGAAGAGATTCAATTCGGGTTTTATCATCTTATTTCTTTCTTAAAACTCTAATGATTTCCATTAGATTCATGTCCTGTTTATTATTATTTTTATCTATTGTCATAAACTAAACTCCTTAATTCTGGAGAATGATGTAATCGATGCTTGAACCTTGTAATTGTTTATCAATTTGTTATGAAGTTTTATTAATTTATTTATATTCTTTTAAGTTTAATGCTTCTTGATTGTTGGCCACAATTGAAGATGATATATGTTTAGGATCTATCACTCGAGAGAGGAGATTTTGAATAGATCTAGAGAATATAGCCTATGATTTTATAGAGTTCGAGAGAATATGTAATCCTTTGAAGTCGATAATATATAATCACAAATTGTAATGAGTTGTTAACTACTGGATTTTTAGAGAGATATCGAAGTCTATAGTTGATGATATTTTCACTCGGTACTCGAGACAGGGAGTGGATATTTTAGGAGTCTTGACTTATAAATAATATAACTGAACAAGGAATAATTGACATGACAAATACATAGGTGACAGCTAGGTGAAATCAGGATCCATAATCTTTATCATATTAGTTCCTCCTATTTTATTATTTTTATATTTATTTATAAAAATATTTATTAATTGTTTTCTAAATAAAGTTAGGATTATCAATTGTAGTTCTTAATGCGAGTTAACGCAATCCCTGTGGGTTCGACACTCTAAACTCATTTATACTAAAACTTGATACCGTACACTTGCGGTACGATATAAAAATATCACAACAATACCCAAGTAAATATAATTTCTAGATTTTGGATCTAGTTTTGTTCTTTCTTGAGCGTTGTACATCACGTACACAGGACAACCAAAAATGTGAAGAGATGAGTAATCAACTGGTTTTCTGCTCCACATCTCCATCAGTGTCTTCAAATCATTGGCAGTTGATGAAGATCTATTTACAACTTAACATGATGTATGAACTGCTTCTACCCAAAAAAACTTTGGTATACTAGCTGTTCTGAGCATAACTCTTACTCGTTCCAACAACGTTCTACTCATCCTTTCTGCCACCCCATTTTGTTAAGGAGTGTAAGGTGTAATAGTTTGTCTTTTGATGCCTTCTTGCTGACAATATGCATCAAAATCTTGCTGTAATATTCTCCTCCATTATTTGTCCTTAAACACTTGATTCTCTTTCCAGTTTCAACTTCAAGTTTTGCTTTGAAGTTTCTGAAAACTGGCATCACATCTGACTTGTTCTTCTTCGGGTACACCCAACACCTTCTAAAAAAGTCATCAATAAATGATACAAAATATTTTGCTTTCCCCAGAAATTGAATTGGTGCTTCCCAAACATCAGAGTGAATCAAATCTAAAATAGTTTTACTCCGGGCACTTGACTTGCTGAATTTTAATCGTTTTGCTTACTTGTAACACAATGCTCACAAAACGGTAGACTAACCGCTTTCGAGCCTGTGAGTAGCTTTTGATTGACGAGAATTTTCATTCCCTGTTCTGACATGTGGCATAGTTTCTGGTGCCACAACATAAAAGCTTCCTCTCCAGAATCTAGTTATGTCACCCATGCAATTGCTTCTTGAATCGAGTCTCCCAAGAGCATATACAAGTTTACTTAGGGGTGGCAGAAAAGCCCTTTGTTCCGGCCCGGTCAAGGGTGGGAAAAGCCGGGCCGGGCCTCAAAATCCGAGCCCGGGCCGGGCTAGACCTAAAAAGCCCGGGCCCGGCCCGGCCTGGGCTTAAAATATATAATTAAAATTTTTTAATTATGAAATATATGTATTTATATAATAAATTTTTTATTTTTATAATTTTTTATAATAAAAAAATTGGGCCCTCACTTAAAATAAATAATTAAATATTTTTAATTATAAAATATATATATTTATATAATAAATTTTTAATTTTTATATTTTTTTATAATTAAAAAATCGGGCCCGACCAAGTGAAAGCCTGGGCCGGGCTTTTCCCGGGCCCGGGCCAAATTTTTTTTGACGGGCTTGGGCCGGACTTTGATAAGCCCGGCCCGTTGCCATGTATAAGTTTGCTGAGATCTTTTCAGCTTTCAAGATAGTAAGTGCTCCCTTCACCATCTTTAATACCCCGTTTTCAACAACGGTTTTATATCCGAGGTCATCTAACTATCCAACTGACATAATATTTTTCTTCATTCCCATAACATGTCGAACATCTTGTACAGTGCGAATAGTATCATCGTACATCTTTATTTTAATGGCTTCAATCCCAACAATTTTCAAGGCATGATCATTGCCTTGAAAAACCGATCCTTCAGAGACAGGTTCATAATGACAAAATCATTCTCTCATAGAGTTCATGTGCCATGTTGCTACAGAATCAACCAGCCATATATCACTTAGCAGTTTTCTGCTGTCATTGGACTTCATTGCCACTTCATTGTAAAATACGCCACCTTCTTCAAAAGTACTAGCAACACTGTTGGACAATTATGACATATAACATCACTATTTGTACAGAACATGGTGTTATTGTACAAATTAACTATGTGACAAAGGAAATTGCTCTTTTATCATTTGTAATTAGATTACCAAGATATATAAATGATAAAAGTCCATATGATTAGTTCCGGATTAATAAGATATGAGACAGTATTAATCCACTAAGGTTTAATCATTAAAATATCCCTAGTCATAGTATTATCGAGATTGGACATCGATAATGTGGAATAGACTAGTATTGCACATGTGCGTGTTATGGGAGCATAACGGCATAGTTCTCATATATTTGGGTATTGGATACTCATGCAAGTGTAATAGGAGGTTGTGTTTACCAATTGTACGGAAACAGCTTCGCTCTGGATAAACCCCTCAGAATTCTATTGGTAGTATGATTATGTGTCTATGGAAGTCCGAATCAGGGAAGATGTATTTGGTCTTAACCTGAGACTTGCATTGCTAATACTTGCGACAATCAATATACTTTGGTTTTGGTCATCCAGGGCTTTAACATGTTCTGTGTACGCCTCTTCTGAGTATATTGAGAATCGTAGTGTATTGGGTGTGATGTCGAAATGGAAGTATCACTCCAGTCATATGGAGATTATGGTCACCTAGGATACGGAATTGGTACTCTTATATGCTGCAGTTATCGGGATAATATGACTAGGTCATGCTTCTCTGATTATAGAGACTAGTTACCAGAGATTCGATATATGCTTTGTACGGGGCAGACACAATTCAAGCCCCAGGCTTTGCATGTGACATCCGATACTGGAATCGCAATACGCAATACTATGTATACTATCCCTAATATAGATTATATATTCCTTTAAGAATATTTCTGGAGAATTGGGTAGGCACGATACTTTGTTAGAAGGCAACCATGTCTTGTAAATCGGTAAAAACGTAGTACTAGGTACGTACATGTTCGGATAGTCCGACGACCGAATTTACTGCCAACATATCCAGGGATCTCATGGGTCGCTTCCCGAAGATTCACCAATGACGTATGACTCACACATAATTAATCTGGGATTAATTATAAGAGAGAAAATTAATCTAGGATTAATTGCGGAGATATTTTATTTGGGATAAAATACTATTAAAAGAGAGAGAACGATTAATTTGGAATTAATCGATAAAATAATATATTTGATATATTAAACGAAATTAGATTTCGACGCGGAATTAAAATTGGATTTTAATTGGGGCGGACGAGTTAATTTAGAATTAATTCGCTAGCGACGTGAATAGTAAATTTGCTAGGCATAATTATTTAATTAAATTTGATTTAATTACGTCGCAAATGGAAAATTCGTTAATTCGGAATTAGCGAATCTGTGCCCGGGAAGTGTTTGCGGGCCCACTCAGATTTTGAATTAAGTGGGGCCAACAAGTCACATCATGTCACATCACTTGTCAACCTTTTACCTTTAAGATGATGGTATTAGGTGATGGAATGATGGTGGCTTATATTACACTCAAGGTTGATGGATTGAATGACAATTACCTAAAATTGGTTTGGTATATGTTTGTTTTGATTTTTGAAATCATTTTAGACAACACATTCATCACTCTTTTACTCTCTCAAGTGACCGAAAATCCTATCCCCTTTCTCTCAATTGGCTTGGACGAAACACACAAGATGAAGAGAAGAAAATTTGTTGCAAATTTTCCTGAGAGCTAGCACTCACAATGAGTCATTCAAAGGTGATAGGGAAACCCATTTATGAGCATGGAATCAACATAAAGCTTGGAGCTTGATGAACACAACAAATGGACCTTGGCCGAAACACACAATGAGGAAAAGCTTGGAGCAGAATTTTTTTATGTTCTTCGCATCGCAAAGCCGATCAAAGTGAGTATTTCCGCTACTTTACTTTGATGTATTCAAACGTTTATATGCTTAATTTGATCTTGGTTTGACCTAGAAACCCAAACAATGGTATCAGAGCCATTATTAAGTATGAAATTGAATTTAGGGTAAAATTTGGGTAAAATTGATTTGAGCATGATTTGATAAAATTGATTGTTTGAGTATGCTTGAATGATGATAACTTTGAGTTATGCATGATCAATTTGATGAAAATTGAATTGGATTAAATTTTCCCTAATTTTTTTGGCTTGGCCGAAAATGTAGTATGCCCTAAAGTCATGGTAATTTTGTTTTTTAATCATTGGATGAGTTGAAAGACATGGAATAAATTGATTTAGGATTTAATTGGATTAAAATCGAAATCGGATTTATAAAACCCTAAATTGCCGTGAGCTTCAAAAGCATGGAAATGAATTGATTTTGATTCAATAATGGTGGACATGTGTTGATGATGATAAGCATGATTAATTATGTAAATTTGTATTTTGGAAATGTTAATTTGAATAATTAATTATGGCTAATACACTTTAATTAATATTAGATGGGTGAGGCAAATTTTGGAAATTATTGTAATAAATTTAGAATTTATTAAATTGGACCTGCGTGTCCAGCCTATTACCTCTTGACTCTTTGTATTTCTCTTCTCACCTATTCCCCTCAATGTAAATAAGGTTTCTTTAGAAGTGTTATGTAATTGGGTAGAAGTAAGATTTTTGCTAGCGGGAGAGAGGAAATGGAGAGATTTGTTCTAGGAACAAGTTGTTTTAAATATCCATCCGCATCTCATTATTAATTTATTTATCGTGCCTTATTATGCTTTTAGAATGCTTGCTTAAGGGTGTATGATGAGACCTAATCAAAGATAATTGATTGGTTGCCAATTACGCGAAAAACCCCAACAAATATTAAGCGTTCTTCCTTCTATTGAATGATTCATTCTCAAGATCCAAGATTGGCACTGGTTTCTTGGCCAAAGTCAAGACCTTTGTCCATCGCGGATGTGTTTGAATCATGAAGGCTTTGTTCCATATCGCATGTCTTGTCCAAGTTGTGATTTGTTGGCCAAATTCAAGATCACTTCTTTTCCATCGACATCGATTACGAAGCTTTCCAAGGTCAATGGGTCCCGCTTAACTGGAATCATTAAGTTTGTTGTGCCAAAGCCAAGGCTTAATTGATTCAGAGGAAAAAGTTTAGGCAATATATTGGATATATTGGATATATGTTTTAGACTTGGATGTTCACCTACTGGATCTAGGAATTGGATGAGATCCAATTGATCTTAGAGATCTACCTAGTTAAATATCATACAGCTTGTTGGCCAAAGTCAAGGTTGTGTGTTATTTAACGGGATCCTAGCCCACTAGGAAGCTAGCTTTCCCGAGTACTCAACAGAGGGTTAGAGGCTCACCAAAAAATAGTGGGAGGCAAGTATTAAATTTGCAATTTCGTTTAGATACTTGCCAATACGCGCTCATTTCATTTTTTGTCAATTTATAAATATATTAGTTGGACTAATATTTAATTGTTGTTTTAATTAAACAGTTGGACTGTATTGAAACTACTTCAAATTATAGTTGATTATATAATTGGATTATAGTAATCAATATATTTGAATTTAACCAATCAAATTATAGTTGATTATATAGTTAGAATATAGTAATCATTATGTTTAATTGTACCTGAAATCATTGATTGGATAGTTGGACTATAGCAATCAAGATAACTGAAAGATTAGCGTTTAAAACATAATCCTAGGTGAAAATGTCTTTAAGCGACTTTAATTTTCAAATTGGGAATAAAACCTCAGGATAGTCCTGGGAACCGAGAAGTTACTTTATTTGATAGAATGACATCTCGGGCCTAAGCCCGGAGTTGAGCAAATAGTAGAACATGATCTTTGGAAGATTCATGTAATGATAACTTTAGTGCTCAATCCTTTATGTTTACTGCAATGACACTTTAATTCCGTCGTCAGAATTAAAGATTAGATCCTTGTACCATGATGATGAAATTAAAGATTTTCATAGATCTATTCTTAGATCTTAGAAGTACTAATTGCAAAAGAAGCTCTTTCGCTCGCAAATATCAGAGGGTACATCTGTCGAGCACTAGGTGACACGGATGATTGCTGACATCGATCAGCTAGGTTAGCTAGGCATTACCTACGTGGCTGAGACTACCAAAGATTTGATCTTATAGTCTCTACCCAAAAGCTGGAGCAGGTTCATTATGAACCAAGAGTAAACTCTTGGAGAGTTGATGGCTATGCTCTAGGAGGCAGAGCCAGAGCTTCTAAAAGGGGAAAAAGGCAAAATCGTCACAGTCTTCTAGGAAGACAAAGGACATATCCCAAGATGTCTGCCTAAACTGTGGCAAACGGGGTCACTGGAAGTGTGACTGTCGTATGGACAAGGCAGACGTGAAGGAAGTGAAGACTGGCAAGGCTCCGACTTCAAATATGTTTGTCATAAACATGTTCACTATTAGTTTCAAAATTGGATTTTGATACTAGCTATGGTACATAAGATATGTGCTGATGTGCAGAATCTGCTGATCAGCAGGATACTGACTTCAGTCGAGATTGTCCTGTGAGTCGGAAACGGGATGAAAGTCGTTGTTTTAACCGTAGAAACCTAATTTTAGGAACTACCATTCGGGTACGTACTTAAATTAGGAAACTGTTATAATGTACCTATTTTGACTAGAAATATTATCTCTATATCAGAGTATAACTCATTGCGGGTATACCTTTATATTATAGAACACTAAAGTGTTTCATTTTATAAGATGATATTGAGATAAACACATTAGATGTGAATAACAGTATTTATATTTTGAATATAAATGAATCTCAAACATATGACATGACAAACAAATAGCTCAAATTGAATTAATCAGATGAGACTTATTTGTGGCATTGTTGTCTGAGACACATTAAATAAGACTCGTATATCCACACTTTCGAAGAGTGGATACTAGGACAGATTTGATTTTATTCAAATGATGTCTATGAATCTAGTTTATTAGGCAAAATGCCTAAAACACCTTTTACTTGGTAAAAGTACAAGTGCCATCGATTTGTTAGCCCTCGTTCATAGTGATGTCAGTGGGCCCATGTCTAGCTAGGCTAGAGGTGGATACGAATGCTTCGTAACCTTTACGGATGTGGCATCGTGTTATGGTTATGTGTTTCTTTTGAAACACGAATCGGAAACTTTTGATAAATTCAAAGAGTTTCGACACGAAGTGTAAAAACAGATCGGCAAGAGTATTAGAACATCACGATTGGACTGTGATGAAAATACTTAAGCAATAATTTTCTCAATTACTTGAAAGAGTATAGTATTCTTTCAATATGGACTCCTCCCGGAACACCTCAATTGAGCGTTGTGTCCAAATGGAGAAACTGAATTTTGTTAGACATGATAAGGTTACTAATGAGTCGCTCTGAGCTACCATTTTCCTTCTAGGGATACGCATTTATCAGTGCAACACTTATTTTGAATAAGGTTCCATAAAATCTGTTTGACAGACTTCATATTAAATATGAACATGAAAGAAACAGGGTTTTCTTATTCCTGAAGATTTGGGAATGCCGGGCATATGTTTGGATGATACCAAACTAGAACCCAAATTGGATAAGTGCCTAATTATAGGTTATCCTAGGGTAACCAAAGTATAGTACTTATACAACTCACAAGAGAACAATGTAATTGTTGCTCGCCATGTATTTTTCCTAAGAGGAATACCTATGTGCAGTGGTAAGTGGGAAGAAAGTAAAACTCGATGAAAATCAGAGTAATATTGTTCCTAGCACCGAGTCCTAATGGAACGCAAACAGTTCATCAAGGATGAAACTGTACCACAATCTTCGAATACACAAGAACCGCGTAAGTCGGAGAGAGTCAGAAAACAACCTGGGAGGCGTGGGTTACTGATCTCACCTCAAATAGTTGTCAATCTTATTGAGGAAGAAAAACCGACTTCGTATGAGGAAGTGATACAAGGTATCGACTCCTTATTATGGCAAAGTGCCATGATGTCCGAAATGGATTCCATGTAAACCAACCAAGTTTGGACACTGATTGATGTACCGGAAGGCATTGTGCCTATTGGTACTATATAAGTCTTCAAGGAAGACATACATGGATGGCAACAAACAAACATAAAAAGCTAGGCTTGTAGCGAAAAGGTATCGTTATCAACATTGTGTCGATTACGACGAAACCTTTTACTCGTTGCCATGGTTAAATCCATTTGGATAATGCTTGCTAATGATGCATGTTTCATTTATGAAATATGGCAGCTGAACGTCAAAATTGCTTTCCTTAAACAGAAACCTTTTGGAGGATGTTTACAACATCCTGACGGTTTTGTTGTACCAAAACATGCAAACAAGGTTTACAAGTTAAATCGATTCATTTATGGATTGAAGCAAGCATTGCGTTCTTAGAATTATCTTTTTGATGTAATCATAATGGTATATGATTTAATTCAAAACGAAAATGATTCTTGTGTATATAAGGAGGTTAGTGGGAGCGCACTGAAAATGATTGTCCTATATAATGATGATATATCATTTCTTGGAAATGATATTCCCATAATACAATCGGTGAAAGCTTGGCTTTCATAAAAAATTCTCCATAGAATACTTGGGAGAAACAACCTTTATTCTAGGAATAAGGATCTACTGGGATAGATCTAAAGGTTGTTGGCACTCTTTGAGAACTCGTATATTGAAAGAAATGTATGCGACCTGGTGTCTCATATGCTTTGAGCATATGGAGTCACAATCAGGCCAATCCAAGTTATAGTCACTGGATTGATGTTAAGAACATCCTTAAGTATCTTAGATGAACTAAGGATGCTTTCTTGAGTTATGGAGAATGAGAACTTGAAGTGACTGGATTCACTGCTACAAGTTTCCAAACCGATAAAAACGACTATAAATCGTAATAAGGGTACTATATAGTTTGAATAACGGAACAGTGAGCTGAAAAATCTTCCAAGCAAGATACTGTAACCGAATAAACAACAAAAGCGGAATATTGCAGCAGCTGGGGCAGCAATAGAAGAATTTTGGATCTTAATAATCCTAATTAGATTAGGAATAGTTCTATTAGCTACTGAGCTAGGCTACAGCACATGTTAAAGAATTAATGGTCTCATCAATGATCCAAGTATATACTTCAACTATTCATCTGATTCGTTTGGATCATACATCGTGGCGATGTGATGATCAAATAAATCGCATCAAATAATAACCTTTCAAATCCGCTGACGAAAGCAGTTTCACAGCAGAAGTTTGAGCGACCCGTACATAGTTCAAGTGTAGGACATTTGAGTGATTGGCTATAGGCCAAGTGGGAGATTGTTGGAGAATTATGACCCATAGCATCACTATTTGTACAGAACATGGTGTTGTTGTAGAAATTAACTTTGTGATAAAGGAAATTGCTCTTTTATCATTTGTAATTAGATTACCAAGATATATAAATGATAAAAGTCCATATAATTAGTTCCGGATTAATAAGATATGAGACAGTATTAATCCACAAAGGTTTAATCATTAAAATATCCATAGTCGTAGTATTATCGAGATTGGACATCGATAATGCGGAATAGACTAGTATTGCACTTGTGCGTGTTATGGGAGTATAACGACATAGTTCTCATATATTTGGGTATTGGATACTCATGCAAGTGTAATAGGAGGTTGTGTTTACCGATGGTACGGAAAGAGCTTCGCTCTGGATAGACCCCTCAGAATTCCATTGGTAGTATGACTATGTGTCTATGGAAGTCCGAATTAGGGTAGGTGTATTTGGTCTTAACTTAAGACTTGCATTGCTAATACTTACGACAATCAATATACTTTGGTTTTGGTCGTCTAGGGCTTTAACAGGTTCTGTGTACGCCTCTTCTGGGTATATTGAGAATCGTAGTGTATTGGTGTGATGTCGAGATGGAAGTATCACTCCAGTCATATGAGATGATGGTCACGTAGGATACGGAACTGGTACTCTTATATGCTGCAGCGATCGAGATAATATGACTAGGTCATGCTTATCCGATTATAGAGACTATTTACCAGAGATTCGATATATGATTCGTACGAGGCAGACACAATTCCAGCCTCAGGCCTTGCATGTGACATCCGATACTGGATCGCAATATGTAATACTATATATACTACGCCTGATATAGATTATATATTCCTTTAAGAATATTTCTGGAGAATTGGGTAGGCACGGTGCTTTGCTAGAAGGTAACCATGTCTTGTAAATCGGTAAAAACGTAGTACTAGGTACGTACGAGTTCGGATAGTCTGACGACCGGATTTACTGCCAACATATCCATGGATCTCATGGGTCGCTTCCTGAAGATTCACCAATGACGTATGACTCGCACATAATTAATCTGGGATTAATTATAAGAGAGAGAAAATTAATCTAGGATTAATTGCGGAGATATTTTATCTGGAATAAAATGCTATTAAAATAGAGAGAACGATTAATTTGGAATTAATCGATAAAATAATATATTCGATATATTAAACGAAATTAGATTTCGACGCTGAATTAAAATTGGATTTTAATTCGGGCGAATGAGTTAATTTAAAATAATTCACTAGCGACGTGAATAGTAATTTTGCTAGGCATAATTATTTAATTAAATTTATTAAATTACGTCGCAATGGAAAATTCGTTAATTCAGAATTAGCAAATCCGAGCCCGGGAAGTGTTTGCGGGCCCACTCGGGTTTTGAATCAAGTGTGGCCCACAAGTCATATCATGTCACATCACTTGTCAACCTTTACCTTAAGGTGATGGTATTAGGTGATGGAATGATGGTGGCTTATTACACTCATGGTTGATTGATTGAATGACAATTACCTAAACTTGGTTTGGTATATGTTTGTTTTGATTTTTGAAATCATTTTAGACAACATATTCATCACTCTTTTACTCTCTCAAGTGACCGAAAATCCTCTCCCTTTTCTCTCAATTGGCTTGTCCGAAATACACAAGATGAAGAGAATAAAATTTGTTACAAATTTTCAAGAGAGCTAACACTCACAAGGAGTCATTCAAAGTTGATAGGGAAACCCATCTATGAGCATGGAATCAACACGAAGCTTGGAACTTGATGGACACAACAAATGGACCTTGGCCGAAACACACAAGGAGGAAAAGCTTGGAGCAGAATTTTTTTGTGTTCTTCGCATCGCAAAGACGATCAAAGTGAGTATTTCTGCTACTTTACTTTGATGTATTCACACGTTTATATGCTTAATTTGATCTTGGTTTGACCTAGAAAACCCAAACAAACACATCCCTAAGATTTTGTTGCAACATGAGCTTTTTCTCCACCATTCTTCAGATTCCAAAAATCTTTCTTGATGTGCCATTTCTTTCCACGGTTGTATCATTTAACATTCTTCTTACTTCTTGATTTCGATCTGCCATGGTTTTGACTCCCACTCGAGCCACATTCTGTTGATCTCCCTCTTGACATTTCCAATGCTTCCACTTGTTGCGAAATAGATAATCGGCCTTCCTTATTTTTGCGCCTAGACTCTTCTTCCAGAGTAGCAACTGCAACTTCATCAAAGACTAAACTACCAGCGACAATATTACTTGTCAAGTTGATGATACGAATAAGACAGACTTTGAAGTGGAATCTCTGCACGTTCATTTGTGGATATGCTATAATCCAACACAATGAGTTGGGAAAAGTGTATTCAAATTGTTGATATGATCTGTCATGGATGTAGACTCATCCATTCGAAGACTGTAAAGTCTCATCTTCAAGAAGATCTTGTTGTGTAGTGACTTGACCTCGTATAATTTGGTAAGTGCATCCCAAATCTCTTTTGCAGTCCTCTTCTCTACAACATTGGATAACACATAATCTGCTAAGGCTAGATGCAAGTTTCCTATAGCGTTGCCATCCATATCATTCCATTTTTCATCAGTCATTCCACCTGGTCTCTCACCAATTACCGCCAAACAATTGTCTTTTCTCAAGATTTCTTTTATTTTAAGTTTCCATAAGGAAAAGTTGCTCCAGTTGAACTTCTCAATTTCAAACTTTCCTGCCATGTTTCTAATGACGATCAGCTTCTCACTTGAACCAGCTTTTTATTATTTCATCGTGAATAGTACCGTATACTTGAATAATACCGAATATATGAATAGTATTATATACGTGAATAGTATTGTATATGTGAATAATACTATACCGTATATATGAATAGTCTCCGTGAACAGTAACCTTCAACCTGGTTCTGATGCCATTGTTAGAGGATCGTGGGCTGAAGCTGGCATGCAAGTAAAGCGAAATTGAGAATAATTATTAGTTCAGGAGGCGTTTCCTACCATATAACAAATAATTAGGAGGCTTAACTTACCATATAACAATACAATAATAATTAGGAGGCTTAGCTACCATAAATATTATTAATAAAATAAAGTAATGAGACACAAATTTAACATGGTAAAACCTTCAATGTGAGGGAAACATCCATAGGTAAAAGTAAAATGATTTCATTATGGTGGAAAGAATTTTACAACCTCTCTCTAAACTCAAGGAGTGAACAATCTCACATTCTCTTAGAATAGAAGAACTACAACTCTCTCAAAAACTCTTAAGAATAAGCTATATTTTTTCTCTTAGAATACAGAGGATTTGGTTGAGAATGGGATGATGAAAATAATGAAATGAAGCCTCTATTTATAGGCATGAAATTCACTGTGAAGATAGTGAATTCTAATTTTTTATTATTTTCTTTTTACGCTTGTGCGACCCACCCATATTTTTAATTATTTTCCTTTTAATCATTGTACCGAAAGGTGCAATTATTCCTTATAAACCAACAAAAAGTTGATCCTCAAAATATCTATTAAGATGCATATTAACAGAATAACCTAAAAATGTATTTTTAATGGCAGTAAAATGGGGTTTGTATTTGATCACTTTGAACCCAAAGGGGCAAGCTGGCAAGGAGAGATTACTCAAATAATTTATATTAAATGAGGTTTTCGAAAGAAAATAATCTTGGTTAATCTTTAAAGGATTTTAGTCAGCTGCTGGCAGAATTTTTATAATATCCAGCTACATTATGCACCATTTTCAAAGATTTAAATCACATTTTTGACAATGGTGTACCACCTTTTTGAAAATGGTGTGAAAAATATCAAAATAGTTTTAAGTGTATTAATTGATTTTGTTGGAATAATGAGCTTGAGTTTCACTATAAATTGAGGGCTCATTTGAGAGCTCAAGCATCCCAAAATATTAAATTCCATGTTAAGAAAGCTTTTAGAGTGTTAGAAGTTAGGTTTTTTTGTAAAGAGTTTAAACACTTGTAAAGTTCTATTCTTGTAGTAATAGATTCGATTTTTCCTCAAAACACTCTATAGTGATCAGAGAATCACAACAAGTGGTATTAGTAGCTTTGGTTATACATTGGGGTCGTAAAATCGAAGAACGGAACTCGGTTCAGAAAATTCGAGTTTCGGGAAAGTTGCCAATAATTGGTTTTAATTATAGCATCATCTTGTTCATATCGAGACGAGTACGGTGATATTTTTCGGTGATCGAACGGAAATCCAAGGAATTCGCACACACACACACGTTTTAGAGAGTGAGTTCCATGCTCGCTACGCATCTGCTGAAGGTTGAAGATGACCACATCAGCACCACATCAGCGTCGAGTCAGCAGCTACATCAGTCCACGTCAGTACACAGCCAATGTCCAGTCAGTAGCCACGTAAGCGTCACATGTCAGCCATGTCAGTAAGGTCTCATTTCTGCCATGTCATCAGCTACGTCAGCCTAATTGTTGAATTTCATTGAGCCCCTTGAATTCTCTGAAATTTATTTTTAGCCCCATAAATATTAGAAATTACAAATCAGCTCCTGAGTCGGATTTGGACTAATGAAGTGTCCAATCCATCATTTTCGATCGTTCCGGACGCAACGATGACCTCTGATTTGTGAAAATCATCCCCAATTTTATCCTATTTTCATTTTAAACTTTAAAGTTAAAATAGAAATGAAAGATTCCTCTTCTTGTGCGATGATCAAGCTGACAACAACCAATTACTCCATCTGGAGGCCTTAGATGATAGATTATTTACACTGTAAAGATTTATTTGATATTATCGAGGTGAAAAAAGTGAGACCGAAAACTTTTAAAGAGTATGACTTTAATAAACTCAATAAATAACTATGGATCAGATTAGGCAGTTGATCGTCTACAGTGTCTTCTACCATGTAGCACGAGATACAAATGCTTACGAAATATGGATAAAATTGGAAAAAAATGTTCTAGGCCAAGACAGCTCGGAATAAATCCTTAATAATGAGGTGTTGGTGAACCTGAAGCTACATAGTAAAACTTCCGTTAGAGAACACATCAATGAGTTCCATAGCCTGGTGAACCAATTGTATGCAATAGACATGCAATTAGGAGATGAAGTTCAAGCCCTCTTACTACTCTCTTCCTGAAAGCTAGGAAACATTAGTGGTTACTCTCAGCAATTCGGCTCTAGGAGGCAAACTTACAATGTTTATGGTAAAAGATGTATTGTCAAATGAGGAGGCCAGAAGAAAAGACGTGGGCACAGATCAGACACAAGCCCTTATCACGGAGAATCGAGGAAGATAACAAGATAAACTCGAGGTAGAGGGAGAGGTAGAAGAAAAAGTAGAAGCAAATCCACATACGAAAGAAAACCTACTTATAAGTGCTATGACAAACAAGGCTATGCTAGCCACTTTAGTAATGGCACATGAAAAATGATAAAATGTGTCATGGTCGTTGCCCGATGACATATTTGTGGCACTTTATACAAGACTCATTTGAAGATGTATGCAGAGAGCCTTAATGTAGCTGAACAAGAGGCTTCTCAAAATCTACGGCACCAAAGACTCGGTCACATGAGTGAGAAAGGGTTATCTACCTTAACAAAGAATGATATAATCATTGTCTCCAAGAATGTTGTTCTAGATCCTTGTAATCACTGTCTATTCGGTAAGCAACACAGAATCTCCTTTAAATTATACGAGAAGATCAGAGTTGCTCAGTTTAGAGTACTCTGATATTTGTGGTTCCTTGGAGGTTAATTCACTAGGCGGTAAAAAATACTTTCTGACTTTCAATGATGATACTTCTCAAAAAGTGTGTGTGTATTTTATGAAAATAAAGGTTCAGGTCTTGGACTATTTCAAACTATTTCATGCCATGGTAGAGTGTGACAACAAGAAGAAACTGAAGTGCCTCCGCACAGATAATGAAGGCGAGTACACTTCCAGAGAGTTTGATGTCTGCTGCAGCAGCCACGACATTCGACATGAAAGGACTGTTCCACGCACTCCACAACATAATGATGTTGCTGAAAGAATGAACCACACCATTATGGAGAAAGTCAGAAGCATGATCAACATGACTAAGCCGCCAAAGCCATTCTGGGGAGCAGTTGTTCGTGCCGCCTACTACCTGATCAACAGATCACCATCTGTATCATTGAATTTTGAGATTCTGGAGAAAGTGTGGTCTTGTAAGAATCCATCATATTCTCACCTTAGAACATTCGGTTGTTTAGCCTTTGCACACGTATCCAAGGAGCTCAGACAGAAGCTTGATGCAAGGACTACTCCATGCATTTTCATAAGCTATGAAGATGAGGATTTTGGATACATGTTATGGGACTCGAAGGAAAATAAGGTCATCAGAAGCATGGATGTAGTGTTTCTTGAAGATCATACTATATAAGACATTGAAAAGCCCAAGATGTCTTCTTCTTTCAGTGCCGACAAAACCGATTAAAATTCAGACATAATTCCAGCACCAACACGAGTGGCCACAGATAATAATGGGGTGCATGATATGTCAGAAGCAGAACCAGATGAGGAAGATGGTGTTGAGCAGGGGGAGCTGCAACCCGCTTCATCAGAGGCTACATGATCATCCACATATATGGATGACGACAGACCTCTAGAAACCAGTGAACCTCCAGTATAAAGGTCTGAGCAAGACCGAATTACATCAAACATATACTCAAGATCTGACTATATTCTGGTTACTGACGAGGGGGAGCCAAAAGTTTCAAGGACATTGTATCTTATAAAGACAAAAGAAAATGACTGCACGCAATGCAGGATGAAATGGAATCTTTGCAGAAGAATCATACTTATGAGATAGTCAAGTTCCCGCAAGGCATGAAGGCACTGAAGAATAAATGGGTGTTCAAGCTGAAGAAAGATGGCAGCAGAAATGTGGTGAAACACAAAGTATGGTTAATAGTAAAAGGATTCCTACATAAAAAAGGAATCGACTTTGATGAAATTCTTTTGCCAGTTTGAACTTAGAGCTTGAACAGATGGATGTTAAGATAATATTTCTCCATGGTGATCTAACGACATGGCAGCCATAAGGTTTCAAGGTCTCAGGAAAAGAGAACCTTGTTTGCAAGCTGAAGAAAAGCTTGTACGACCTCAAGCAAGCACCAAGATAATGGTACAAGAAGTTTGACTCGGTCTTGGTGAGTCAAGGCTACAAAAGAACTGTAGCGGACCAGTGTGTCTACATTCAATGGTTTCCGGATGGAAATTTTGTTGCTCTTCTACTATATGTAGACGACATGTTGATCATTGGACAAGATGCAGCGAAGATCAGCCAACTGAAGAATGAACTCTCTAAGTCTTTCGACATGAAAGACTTAGGACCAGCTCAACAGATTTTGGGAATGCAAATAGATCGAGATAGACAAAACAAAAGGTTGTGGCTTTCACATGAGAGTTATATTGAACGGATAATCAGAAGATTCGATATACAAAATGTCAAACCTGCCAGCATTCTGCTAGCACGCCACTTCAAATTGAGCAAGAGTTCATGTCCCTCATCCAAGAAAGAGATAAAAGAGATGTCACCAGTGCCATATTCTTCATCAGTTAGAATCCTAATATACGTTATGGTATGTACCAGGCCATATATTGCTCACGCAGTGGGTGTAATGAGCTTGTTTCTCTCTAATCTAGGAAAACAACACTGGAAGGCAGTAAAATGGATTCTCAGGTACCTCAAGGGCACATCGAAGTTATGTTTGTGCT
>SKCR01011555.1:0-59764 GCA_019454045.1 Zanthoxylum bungeanum | reverse complement strand
CATAATTGCATGCTCAATTTCATTTTACCCAAATTTTAGCCCTAACATTTTTCATGCTTTTAACCTAGCTCTTGATGCCATTGTTGGAGTTTCTAGAGGTCCCAAGATCAAAACTCAAGCATGAATCATAAGCGAATACAACGACGGAAGTGCGGAATACTTACATCGAGCGGTTGAGAGACGATTTGGTAACAAAACGAACTGAAATTCTGCTCACTGTCACTGCTCATGTGCGTGAACTGCAGCAGTTTGTTCTTCTATTTTGCGCCATTTTGATCAAGAAAAACGAGCTCCAAGCTTCATCAAAACGTTCCATGCTCATGGGTATACTTCCCTTATCACCTTAGCATGATCCCGAAGTGTGCTAGCACTCTTGTTTTGCCACAAAACACACTTGCTTCCCTCCATTTCTTTTATTTTGTTCGGCAGTTCACTGCCTCTTGAAACCAGAAAATGGCGTGAGAGAAGAGAGGAGAAAAAGAGGAGAGAGTGAGAGAGACTTTTCAATTTTCTTGTTGTTTTTGTTTCTAAAACCGTGAGCCAAGAAAAGAAAAGCAATAATGATGATGATATACCAAAATGAATTTTTTTAGATAAAAAACTCTCCAAAAACGTGTAAAGCTTTTTCCCTCCAAAAATTCATTAAATGCCATCATTATCTCACATTGAGAATAGAGACAATGTATCATCCCATAAAGGTGACTAGATACATCCATCATCTATTCATGTCAAGTAATGAGATATCGCGATGTGATTTGCGGATTCCACCCGTTTCAAAATACGAATGTGTCCGCAAACACTTTCGGGCTCGGTTTCGCTAATTCCGAATTAACGCATTTCCGTCGCGACGAGAATTAAATAATTTCGCCTAGCGAAATTACTATTCACGTCGCTACGAATTAATTCTAAATTAATTCGCTCGCCCGAATTAAAATCTAATTTTAATTCCGCGTCGAAATCTAATTTCGTTTAATATATCAAATATATTAATTCCTCGATTAATTCCAAATCAATGTTTCTCTCTCTTCAATTGATATTTTGTCCTAGATAAAGTGTCTCCGAAATTAATCCCAGATTAATTCTCTCTCTCATCATATTAATCCCTGATTAATATAAGTGCGAGTCATACGTCATCGGTGAATCTTTGGGAAGCGACCCATGAGATCCCCGGATATGTTGGCAGTCAAATCGGTCATCGGACTATCCGAACACGTGAGTACCAAGTACTACGTTCTACCGATTTACAAGACAAGGTTGGCTTCTAGCAAAGCACCAAGTCTACCTAATTCTCCGGTCATATTCTTATAAGAATATTAAGATCTGTATCAAGCGTAGTATACCATTGTATTGTGTATATCGGCCCAGTATCGGATAGTCACGTGCTAGGCCTAGGGCTGGATAAGTGTCTGCCCCGTACCAAGCACATGTCGGATGTCTGGTAACTAGTCTCTATAATCGGATATACATAACCTTGTCATAATATCCCGATGGCCGCGCAGCACTTAAGAGCACTAATACCGTATCCAGTGTGACATCATCTCCACTATGACTGGAGTGATACTTCCGTCTTGACATCACATCCAATACACTACGACTCTCTGATAAACCCAAAAGTGTTGTACGCAGAACCGGTTAAAGCCTGTACCACCAAGACCAAAGTCTATCGATTATCGTAAGTATTAGCGATGTAAGTCTCAGGTTAAGACTATACACACCTACCTTGATTTCGGCCTCCCATAGACATATAGTCATAATACCAATAGGATTCCGAAGGGTCTATCCAGAGCGAAGCTGTTTCCCGTACCATCGGTGAAACACGACCTCCTATCGCACTTGCATAAGTCTCCAACACTTATATATATGAGAACTATGCCGTTGTGCCCTCACAACGTGCACAGGTGCAATACTAGCCTATTCCGCATTATCGATGTCCAGTCTCGATAATACTCCGGCTAGGGATATTTAATGATTAATCCTTCGGGGACTGATACTGTCTCATATCATTCTCAGTCCAGGAACTAATCATAGGGACCTCTCTTCATTTATATATCTATGGTGATCTAATCATAAATGATGAGAGTGCAATTTCCTTGTCACATAGTTAATTTGCTACAACAACACAATGATATGTGCAAACAGTGACGCTATGGGTCATTTTTTCCAACACCTTCAGGAATTGTTCTAGGTCATATTGTTTCTTCCAAGGACATTGAAGTTGACAAATCAAAAATGAAGATGATATCCAAGCTGCCGATACCCAAAATGGTGAAAGATGTTCGATTTTTTCTTGGGCATGCTGATTTCTAAAGGAGGTTTATACAGAACTTTTCCTCAATATCTATACCATTGTGTAACCTCCTTGTTAAAGACTCTTTTTTTGAATGGACACAAGAATGCGAAGATGTCTTCAAGATGTTAGTCACTAAACTCACATTTGCCCCAATTATGCAACCACCTGACTGGAATTTACCATTTGAGATTATGTGTGATGCTAGTGACTACGCAGTTTGGCAATGTTAGGACAAAGAAGAGATGGGAAACCTTTTCTCATTTATTATGCTAGCAGAACTCTAATTAGTGCTCAAATGAACTATTCCACAACTTAAAAAGAACTGCTAGCTGTGGTATTTGCTTTGGACAAATTCCGTGCATACCTGATTGGTTCTCCCATCATTGTTTTTACTGATCATCACTACAACAAAATCGACTTTTAGTGGCGAAAATTTTCGCCACTAAAAACTATTATTTCGCCACTAAAACTATTATTGGTGAAATATTATTTCGCCACTATTTCGCCACTAAAAGTGCGACACAAAAGGTATTAGTGGCGAAAATTTAATTCGCCACTAAAAGTACTTTTAGTGGCGAAATTATGTCGCCACTAAAAGTATATATTTTCGCCACTGAAGGTTCATTTTTATTTCGCCACTGAAAATTTCACTTTTAGTGGCGAAAATTTCGCCCCTAAAAGTCATTTGTTTCGCTACTGAATGTCATTTTTAGTGGCGAAATTGATTTCGCCACTAAAAGTAAGACCTTTAGTGGTGAAATTGAAATACTTTTAGTGGCGAAATTTTTCCCCACTAAAAGTCATTTTTATTTAAAAATGTAATAAAATGAATAATTTCTAAATTTCAATACACCATATGATATTTTATATTGTAAAATAACAAAACACAAATTTTGATACATTAATTTAATGATCATATACATTAATATATGTAAATAGAATATCTGTATTTACAAGCGAAAAATATATACTCGGTTCTAATATCAAAAAAACAAATGATCTACTAATTACAATTCAAAAATAAAAAACTACTGGTTTTGTCTTATATCTAAGTTTACATTCTATATCCACACTACAAAATTGATTAGTCCTTTCAAAAGTTTGTGATGGCATAAACCCACGGTAGTTGCTCCGCATAAGCTGCAATGTCAACACCAGGTTTAAAAACCAAATGACTTCTGAATCAATTGCTGAATCAACCTTTTTTGAATCAATTGCTGCAATCACTTTATCTGCAGAAAGAAGCTAACGAATAAATAGGCAAGCATCATATGAGAGCAATATATAGGAAAAAAAATTCCGCAAACAACATAGTAGATGCAAGCTGCAATATTTAGGCAAAAATTCTCACACAAATAGTATATTGTAAAATCATATCTTCAGCTTTGAAAATTGGCAACTTACTTTTACAAGTGCACAAGCCCTGTGACTGAAATTACTGGTTTATTAAAAGTTTATCTAGGTACTCTCTGTTTTTGGTTGGGATCGCTAATTAATAATATGATCAAATTTCAAATCAAAATTGGCAGTTATCCAAGTTATGTATTCTTTTTCAAGTCTGACATTATATATTAACATAATAGTTTTTTAAGTCACTAAACCACTATGACAAACTAAATATTCTGCCAGACAAGTATGCTTAACAGAGTCGCAGACCATGAGAACTAAACCCAAAAACAACCCTATCTGCCACAAACTTAAGAGAAACTACAAAGCTGATTCTATAGAAATTCAATAGAAACAAGCATTCTATAAGGCATGAAGCCTACCTGGTGAAAGCTGATTCACTATTATCTCCGATGTCAAAACTTTAACTGCCAGTACCAGATTTATATCTGCAACTAGTAAGATATCACTAGGTGAGAAACTATCAAACAACTAATCTTACATGCCAACAGAGTCAACAACAAATCAAGTGTGCATTTCTCAGAAATTCCAAGTCCATAGGGAAGAATATAAAATGATAAAGATCTACACAACTCATCTGCATATGAAGCCCTCTGACAAAATACTGTTGTCATGAAAAGAACCACAAAGCAATAATATAAATCCAACGAAATACCTCATTTGCCTTACAACCAACAAATCCAGTCTCAACAATAAAAGGTGGCAGCTATATCACTAGCAAACAAACTAAGAGATTCAAATTTTTAGTGGCAAAATTTATTTTCGCCACTGAAAGTACACTCTTTAGTGGCGAAATTTATTTTCGCCATTAATATTGCCACTGAAAGTTTACTTTTAGTGGCAAATTTGTATTTCGCCACTAAAAGTAAACTTTTAGTGGCGAAAATTATTTCCCACTAAAATTTCGCCACTAAAAGTAAGTTTTCTTGTAGTGCATGCAGCTCTTAAGTACTTTCTTTCGAAGAAGAACGCTAAGGCAAGATTGATTAGGTTGATCCTGTTGTTACAGGAATTCGATCTAACCATCATGGATAAAAAAGGTGTTGAAAATGTGGTGGAATATCACTTATCTTGCTTGGAGTTTAACGACTCTGCTAATGGCCCATAAATTCGTGATGATTTCCATGATGAACATCTTTTTGCGATCACACGAGCACTATGGTATGCACATTTTGTCAACTATTTAGTTTCCGGTGAGTTTCCATCCATTTGGAGTGCACAAGATAAGCGTAAATTCCTGGTCGAGGTATGTAATTTTTATTGGGATGATCCATATTTATTTAAATACTGCCCTGACCAGATATTATTTAAATACTTCCATGGAGAACTAATCTCCTAGGCAAAGCTAAGGATGAACTCTTATATTCAACTTTTATATTCATGTTATTGATTCTTGGATGAACTTTATTGCTTAATATATTTTATATCTTATTATTCTTTTTATCTTCTGATTATATGAATCCAGAAACTGTATTTTATCAACATGCATATAGAAATAGTCATGCTTCTTCTATGTGTGATTTGTGAAATCAGTTGTGACTGGTAGAAGTCATTTTATGAGTTGATCTTCTGATGTAATATTGCTTGAGGGTATATTGTCGATGTTGAAAAGGTCGTAACAATAACTTTCTGTGTTGTTAACATAGAGAAGATAATTTATCAATTACTTTAGAACATAGTGTGTTGAGAATTGAATATCCTCCGATTGTTGGTTTGGGACATGAAATGTTCAATTACATAATAAAAAGAATCAATAACTAAATGTAAGAACTTGATATAAGAGGGATTCCTGACACTTTGCTATTTTTCTCTATTGATAATTCCTGCATAATTTTCATAATATTTAGTTTCAATTGCCAATTCAATCCTTTATTTAATTAAGTTACTGTTAACGTTTTTGCTTAAGTAAAATAGTTCATTGTAACCATCTCTCGGAGGAATCGACACCCCAACTATACTGCGATAACCGCAAGTACTTTTGGGTGTAATCACTTCTATTTTAATAAAGATGAATTTAAAATCATATTTTAAATTTATATCAGAATTTTCACCTTTTTGGTAATGGCAGTTTATTTATATAAATAAATGTTTTTTTTGAAATTATATCACTTCAATTATTGTCATAAACTTCCTCTCAGACCAATTGCCTTTAAGGTACTGGGCGCTAAGACACCCCTACGGACTTAAATGCTTGGTTCTTAGATGTTAAAAAGAAAAATTATCTGATTCTTTAAGCTTTCTTTGGTAATGGCAGTTTATTTATATAAAAATAATTTTTTTTTTTTTGAAATTATACCTCTTCAATCCTTGTCACAAACTTCGGGCCACTGACTCTCAGACTAGTTGCCTTTAGGGCACTGGGTGCCAAGACACCCCTACAGACTTAATTACTTGGTTCTTAGATGTTAAAAAGAAAAACTGTCTGATTCCTTAAGCTTTCTCCTTAACTCATATAACGAGCTTTAAGCCAATGACACCCATACTAGTTGGCCTTAGGCAATAAGTGTTAAAACACCTTTATGAACCTAATTGCTCAAGTTAGAGAGGCTACAAAATCGAACTTATTTAATTTTTTTTTAAAAAAATAACTCAAGCTCTACTGTTTTTTACGAACAATCACTGCTTACTGAGACAAGATATCTGATTACTAAATAAAAGCTTGATTCTTAGTTCATAGGCTAAAAGTTAGTCAATTAACTCATTAGTTTTTCTTACAATTAGGATGATATCTTTTGCTGGTTTTCAAATGAACCCAATTCTTTAAACATCCTCAAGAAAAATGAAAAGAAAGTTGAAGAAATGACATACATTCAATACTCCAATGGGTTTATTGTGCACGTTCAAATTTTCCCATGACGTAACTGTGAATATTTTTTCTAACGTGCCCAGCCCACTTGGTAAAGCAATAAAAACGTCAGCACGATTAATCATTTCAGTAAGCCTTTCATATATATATATGAGATAATGTATTATTCTCCATTATGTTTTTCGATGAGGTTTCCGTTTGCCAAAGTTTGTGGGATGGTCCCCAAAACTTGTCAGCCCCATTCTTGCACAGCCTTTGAAATGCATCCCATCAATCTAAGATGGAATAGTACTGGAAACTAATAAGTTACTCTATTTGATAGAGAAACCTCTTGGGCCTAAGCCCGGAGTTGAGCAAATAAGTAGAAAATGATCTTTGTAAGATTCATGTAATGATAACTTTAGTGCTCAATCCATTATGCTTACCGCAATAACACTTTAATTTCGTCGTCAAAATTAAGGATTAGATCCTTGTAACATGATGATGAAATTAAAGATCTTCATAGATCTGTTCTTAGATCTTAGAAGTAAAAATTGCAAAAGAAGCTCTTTCGCTCATGTATGTCAGAAGGTACATCTGTCGAGCACTAGGTGTCGCAGATGATTGCTGACATCGATCGACTAGGTTAGCCGGGCATTACCTACGTGGCCGAGACTACCAAATATTTGATCTTATAGTCTCTACCCGAAAGCTGGGGCAGGTTCATTGTGAACCAAGAGTAAACTCTTGGAGAGTTGATGGCTATACTCAAGGAGGCAGAGCCAGAGCTTCTAAAAGGGGCAAAGGCAAAATCATCACAGTCTTCTGGGAAGACAAATGACATATCCCAAGATGTATGCCTAAACTGTGGCAAACGGGGTCACTGGAAGCGTCACTACCATATGAACAAGGAAGACATGAAGGAATTGAAGACGGGGCAAGGCTCCAGCTTCAAGTATGTTTGTCATAAACATGTTCACTATTAGTTTCAAAATTGGATTTTTGATACTAGATATGGTACATAAATATGTACTGATGTGCGGAATCTGCTGATTAGCAGAATACTGACTTCAGTTGAGATTGATATGTGAGTCGGAAACAGGACAACAGTCGCTGTTTTAACCGTAGAAACCTAAGTTTAGGAACTACCCTTCGGGTGTGTACTTAAATTAGGAAACTATTATAATGTACCTAGTTTGACTAGAAACATTATCTCTATATCAAAGTATAACTCGTTGCGAGTATACCTTTATATTCTAGAACACTAAAGTGTTTTATTTAATAAAGATGATATTGAGATAAACACATTAGATGTGAATAACAATATTTATATTTTGAATATAAATGAATCTTAAACTGAATAAATCATATGAGACTTATTTGTGGCATTGTTGTCTGGGACACATTAAACAAGACTCATATATCCACAATTTCGAAGAGTGGATACTATGACGGATTTGATTCTATTCAAATGATGTCTACGAATCTAATTTATTAGGCAAAGTGCCTAAAACACTTTTTACTTGGTAAAAGTGCAAATGCCACCGATCTGTTAGCCTTTGTTCATAGTGACATTAGTGGGCCTATATCTAGCTAGGCTAGAGGTGGATATGAACACTTTGTAACCGTTACAGATGTGGCATCGCGTTATGGTTACGTGTTTCTTTTGAAACACGAATCGAAAAATTTTGATAAATTCAAAGAGTTTCGACACGAAGTAGGCAAACAGATCGGCTAAAGTATTAAACTGTCACGGTTAGACCCTGGTGGAAAATACTTAAGCAAAAAGTTTCTCGATTACCTGAAAGAGTATAGTATTCTTTCACAGTGGATTCCTCCCGGAACACCTCAATTGAGCGGTGTGTCCAAACGGAGAAACCAAATTTTGTTGGACATGATAAGGTTAATTTTGAGTCGCTCTAAGCTACCATTTTCCTTCTAGGGATACGCATTAAACAATGCAATACTTATTTTGAATAAGGTTCAATAAAAATCTGTTAGACAGACTTCATATTAGATATGAACAGGAAAGAAACAGGATTTTCTCATTCCTGAAGATTTGGGAATGCTAGGCATATGTTTGGATGATACCAAACTAGAACCCAAATCGGATAAGTGCCAAGTTTGTGGGTTATCCTAGGGTAACCAAAGTATAGTACTTATACAACTCACAGGAGAACAATATAATTGTTGATCTCCATGCTGTTTTCCTAAGAGGAATACCTAGATGCAGTGGTAAGTGGGAGGAAAGTAAAACTCGATGAAAATCAGAGTAATACTGTTCCAGGCACCGATTCCTTAATGGAACACAAACAGTTCATCAGGGATGAAACTGTACCACAATCTTCGAATACACAAAAACCGCGTAAGTCAGAGATAGTCAGAAAATAACCTAGGAGGTATGGGTTTCTGATCTCACCTTATGAAGATGTCAATCTTATTGAGGAATACGAACTGGCTACGTATAAGGAAGTGATACAAGGTATCGACTCCCTATTATGGCAAAGTGCCATGAAGTCGAAATGGATTCCATGTATACTAACTAAGTTTGGACCCTAGTTGATGTACCAGAAGGCATTGTGCATATTGGTACTATATAAGTCTTCAAGGAAGACAACCATGGATGGCAACATACAAACGTACTAAGCTAGGCTTGCAGCGAAAAGGTATCGTTATCAATATTGTGTCGATTACGACGAAACCTTTTACCTGTTGCCATGATTAAATCCATTTGGATAATGCTTACTAATGCTGCATGTTTCATTTATGAAATATGGCAGCTGGACATCAAAACGATTTCCTTAAACGAAAACCTTTTGGAGGATGTTTACAATGTTGGTTTCTATAATATGTCCCAAGGAAAGATTAAGCATATATGAAATACAACAAAGAATATATATAAACATGAAGTATGGCGGAATCATACTTACAATATCTTGTGATGAAGAAAATCAAGCCAAGATGGAAGCTCCAAGGTGGATGATTTTCGGCCAAGGTGAGAAGATGTGGAAAGCTCCAAGCTTTGAGTATTCCAAGCTCTATGATGGTTTCCCTATCACCTCTTTTGATCCCTTGAAAGGTGCTAGCCTTGCATGAGGAGATGTTCCAAACAATCACACTTTCTTCAAGCTTTTGGCAACCAAAATGAAGAAGATGAAGACCAAAAACTGCATGCAGTTTTCGGCCAAGTGAGAGAGAGAAGAGAGATTTTTCTTTTTGTTCTAATTGATTTTTGATACCAAAAATCAATTTATATTTATGCCATAATATTTATTAAATAATAATAAATCTATGACACAAGCCATGCAAAGGCTTAGAGTGTCAAACACTCAAATTCCATGCATAACATTAGAGTGTATTATACACTATCACCATGCAATGCATTATCAATAAAATAATACATATAATGACATGTGTCAAGTGGGCCCCACACGTTTCCAAATGAAAGTGGGCCCACGTCCTCACGCGTTCGGGTTCGATATTTCGAAATACCGAACTTGCGTCGCGACGTTAATTAAATCGAATTTAAATAAATAATCGCGCCTAGCGAAATTATTATTTACCTCGCTAACGAATTAATTCTAAATTAACTCGTATGCCCGAATTAAAATCTAATTTTAATTTCGCGTCGAAATCGAATTTCAATTATTATATCGAATATAATAATTTTACTGATTAATTCCAAATTAATCGTTCTCTCTCTCTAAATAAGGCACTTTATCCGAGATAAAGTTTCTCCGCAATTAATCCAAGATTAATTAAGTTCGAATCAAATATCATAGGTGAATCTTCAGGAAGCGACCCAAGAGATCTCCGGATATGTTGGCAGTAAATACGGTCGTCGGATAATCCGAACACGCACGTACCTCGTACTACGTTCTTACCGATTCACAAGACAAGGTTGGCTTCTAGCAAAGCGCCATGCCTACCCAATTCTCCAGAAATATTCTTATAGGAATATAAGATCTATATCAAGCGTAGTATACCATAGTATTGCGTACATCGATCCAGTATCGGATGATCACATGCTAGGCCTAGGGCTGGAGATGTGTCTGCCCCGTACGAAACATATATCGGACATCAAGCAACTAGTCTCTTTAAATCGGACAATCCTGACCTAGTCATATTGTCCCGACGGTTGCAACCTTTTATAGAGTACTAGTTCTGTGTCCTGCGTGATCATCACCTCCATATGTCTGAAGCGATACTTACATCTTGACATCACATCCAGTACACTACGATTCTCGATAAACCCAGAAGAGGTGTACACAGAACCGGTTAAGGTCCCCAACCACCAAAACCAAAGTTTACCGATTGTCGCAAGTACTAGCGATGTAAGTCTCAGGTTAAGACCATATACACCTACCCTGATGCGGCCTCCCATAGACACCTAGACATACTACCAATGGGATTCCGCGGGGTCTATCCAGAGCGAAGCTGTTTTCCGTACCATCAGTAAAACACAACCTCCTATCGCACTTGCATAAGTATCCAATACTTAAATATATGAGAACTATGCCGTTGTGCCCTCACAACGTGCACAAGCGCAATACTAGCCTATTCCGCATTATCGATGTCCAGTCTCGATAATACTACGGCTAGGGATATTTAATGATTAAACCTTTATGGATTGATATTGTCTCATATCATCTCAATCCAGTACTAATCATATGGACTTTCGCCATTTATATATCAAAGTAAATAATATTTACAAAATGGCAAAAGGCAATTTCATTATTACATAGTTAATTTTGTACAATAATACAATATCATTTACAAACAGTGACGCTATGGGACACAATGTCTAACAATCTCCCACTTGGCCTATAGCCAGTCACTCAAGCATCTAATACCCGAACTATGTATGTGTCGTTCAAAAACTTGCTGAAGAACAGCCTTCGTCAGCGGATCTGCAATGTTGTCATCTGATGTGACCTTCTCGACTTTTACATCGCCACGATGTATAATCTCCCGAATCAGATGGTAACGTCGAAGAACATGCTTGGACCATTGATGAGACCTTGGTTCCTTAGCCTGTGCTATAGCCCGTTGTTGTCACAATACAATGGAACGGGCTCAGCTGCTAACGGAACTACTCCTAATCCGATTAGGAATTTTCGGATCCAAACTGCCTCCTTTGCTGCTTCAGATGCAGCGATGTACTCTCCGCTTCTGTTGTTGAATCGGCAACAGTATCTTGCTTGGAAGATTTCCAGCTCACTGCCTGCTCCGTTATTCAAAACAAAAAATGTACCCGATTGTGACTTGTAGTCATCCTTGTCGGTTTGGAAACTTGCATCGGTATACCCAGATACCGCATGTTCTCCTCCTCCATAAATTAAGAAAGCATCCTTAGTTCGTTTAAGATACTTAAGGATATTCTTAACTGCTATCCAGTGACCTTCACCTGGATCGGCCTGATAGCGACTGCACATGCTCAAAGCATATGAGACATCAGGTCGTGTACATATCATGGCATACATGATCGATCCGACTGCCGAGGCGAACGGTATCCGACTCATGTTGTCTCTCTCTTCCTGAGTCTTAGGACACATGTCCTTAGACAGAGAGGTACCACGTACCATTGGAACCAATCCCCTCTTGGATTGTTCCATGTTGAATCGCTTCAACACTTTATCAATATATGTACTCTGGGAGAGTCCAAGCAGCTTTCTAGATCTATCCCTGTAGATCTTTATTCCAAGAATAAAGGCTGCTTCTCCCAGATCTTTCATGGAGATTTTAATGAAAGCCAAGCTTTCACCGACGTTAGCATGGGAATGTCATTGCCTATAAGCAATACGTCGTCGACATAAAGGACAATAAAAGTAAGTGCTCTCCCACTAACCTTCTTGTATACACAAGGGTCATCTACGTTTTGCACGAAATCATATTCTTTTATAATCTCATCAAAACGTTGATTCCATGACCGTGATGCTTGCTTCAATCCATAAATGGATCGATTTAACTTACAAACCTTGTTTGCAAGTCTAGGTACGATAAAACCGTCAGGCTGTGTGCATAAAACATCCTCCAAAAGGTTTCCGTTAAGGAAAGCGGTTTTAACGTCCATCTGCCATATCTCGTAATCGAAATATGCAGCTATTGCAAGCATTATCCGAATGGATTTAATCATGGCAACGGGTGAGAAGGTTTCGTCATAATCAATACCATATTGTTGACGATACCCCTTCGCTACAAGCCTAGCTTTGTACATTTGTACGTTGCCATCCATGTCGGTTCTTCTCTTGAAGATCCATCTGCATCCAATAGGCTTTATGCCTTCTGGTGCATCAACCAGTGTCCAAACTTGGTTGGCGTACATGGAATCCATCTCGGACTTCATGGCATCTTGCCATAAAGCGAATCGATATTTTGTATCGCTTCCTCATATGTAGCCAGTTCATTATCCTCAATAAGATTAATATCTACATGAGGTGAGATCAGGAACCCATACCTCTCAGGTACTGTTCTGACTCTCTCCGACCTACGCGGTCCTTGTGTATGTGAAGTTTGTGGTACAGACTCATCCCGGACAGTCTGTTCTTGTTCCGTCGTTGATTCATTGCCAGGAACAGTATCACTACGATCTTCATCGAGTTCTACTTTCCTCCCACTTACCACTGCATTTATAAAATCCTTCTCAAGGAAAATGCTTGTAGAGCAACAAATACTTTGTTCTCTTGTGGGTGATAGAAGTAATATCCTTTGGTTTCCCTAGGATATCCTACAAAAGGCATTTATCAGGTTTTGGGTTCAAGTTTGGTACTTTCCAAACGTTTAACATGTGCCCAGCATCCCCAAATCTTCAGGAAAGAGAAACCTGGTTTCCTTCCTGTCCATATCTCATATGGAGTCTGTTCAACAGACTTCGACGGTAACCTTATTCAAAATAAGTATAGCACTGTTTAATGCGTATCCCCAGAAGGATATTGGTAGCTCAGTGCGACTCATCATTGACCTTACCATGTCCAACAAGGTGCGGGTTCTCCGTTCGGACACACACGTTTAATTGCGGTGTTCCAGGAGGAGTCCACTGTGAAAGAATACCATATTCTTTCAAGTAATCTTGAAACTCATAACTTAAGTATTCGCCACCACGGTCTGACCGTAATGTCTTAATACTCTTCCCTGTTTGTTTCTCCACTTCGTGTCGAAACTCTTTGAATTTCTCAAAAGTTTTCGACTTGTGTCTCATAAGATACACATAATCGTAACGAGATGCATCATCTGTAAGGTTACGAAGTAGTGAAATCCACCTCTAGCCTGGCTAGACATGGCCCGCATACGTCAGTATGAACGAGAGCTAACAGTTCTGTGGCACGTTCACCTTTACCACTAAAAGGTGATTAGGCATTTTGCCTAAAAGACAAGATTCGCAGACATCATATGAATTGGGATCAAATTCGTCCAAGTACCCACTCTTCGAAAGTATGGATATGCGAGTCTTGTTAATGTGTCCTAGACGAAAATGCCACATATAAGCTTCATCTTTTAGATTACTCCTTTTGAGCCTTTTGTTTGTTTGTCATTTTAGGAGATTCATTTATATTCAAAATATAAAGACCGTTATTTGCAACAGCTGTGCAAATTTCTGCATCATTTTTATATAAATAACACCCAGTGTTTCTAAATACAAAAGTGTAACCCTGCTGGGTTAACAAGGATACAGATATAATATTCATAGTTAAACTAGGTACAAAATAACAGTTCAAAAGTTTAAGTACATGCCCTGAGGGCAGTTCTAAAACAAAAGTCCCTACGGCCAAAACAGCAACAGGTGTTCCGTTTCCGACCCGTAGATCCATCTCCCCTGACGCCAGCATCCTGCTATCATGCAGATCCTGCACATCAGTACAAATATGAGCACCACAACCAGAATCAAAAATCCAATTTTTAAAACTAGAAGTATTAATATTTATCTCAATAACAAACATACCAGAGGCGATAGCCTTGCAGCCTTGATATCCTCCCTCTGCACAATGCTCATTTGGCAGTCACGTTTCCAGTGACCCCTCTTGCCGCAGTAAGGCAGATGTCGCGAGATTTGTCCTTTGGCTTCCTAGAAGCCACTGTCAACTTGCCTTTGCCCTTTTTCTTGAACTTCTTCTTCCTCGCACCTCCAATTGCCTGGGCCTAGCCTTGGCGCATGAGAGGTCGATGCATAATGCGCCTCGCGCTTGCTCCCCTTTAGGAGTTCCCTTTCGGACTCCTTCAATACGGATAACAGCTCTCCAAGAGTGTCATCTGTATCCATCAACTTGTAGTTGATTATGATTTGTTTCCAAGTATCAGGAAGTGACTGCAAGATCATATCTATAGTCAGCTCAGCCTCCAAGACTATTCCCATATTGGCCAACTCATCAATATCGGCGATCATTTGAGTCCCGTGGGCTTCATTTGATGCGCCGTCTGTCATCCGGGAGCGGAAGAGTTTCCTTACTAGCTCGTACCTCTTCATCCGCTTATTGGTGCGGTGAAGATCACGCAATCTTGCCATCATGTTATAGGGATCCAAGTCCCTGTACTAACGTCTGAAATGCTGGGTCATTGCAGCTAGCATAACTGACTGAGCTTGGTCACAATCGTCACTATGAGTCTTCCATAACTCTAGCTCCAGTGGCTCAGTGGGTTCAGGCGGGAGAGGTCTCTGAATAGTATACAGTATCCTCTCAGCCCCAAGCACTATCTTGAGGTTCATTTCCCAGTCGGCAAAGTTTGTCCCTTTGAAGACATTATCGCCCATGATTATGTCGCGGATATTACCTTTGCCAATCATCTTGACAACTATAGTCCAACTATAAAGTCAACGATGTTATGGGTACAGTCAAACTGTTACAAGTAAAATAACAATATATTAGTCCAACTAATTATTTAAATATTTGACGAAATAATTTTGAAAGACGCGTAAGGCTAAGTATCTGAACGAAATTGCAAATTCAATAATAGCCTCCCACTATTTTCTTCAAGTTTCTAACCCTCTGTAGAGAACTCGGGAAATCGAATTTCCTAGTGGGCTAGGATCCCGTTAAATAACACACAACCTTGACTTTGGCCAATAAAAATTGTATGCTATTTAACTTAGGTAGATCTCCATGATCAATTGGATCTCATCCAATTCCTAGATCCGGTTAGGTGGACATCCAAGTCCGAACATATGTATAATGCCAATGTAACCATTACATTTTCCTAACCCTATCCTCCGAATCATCTAGGCCTTGGCTTTGGCCAAAAACAAACCTAATGATTCCAGTTAAGCGGGACCCATTGACGAGGAAAGTTTCGTAATCAATTTCGTTGGACAAAAAGTGATCTTGACTTTGGCCAATAAAAATCACGATTTGGACAAGACACCGATATGCAACAAAACTCTCATGATTCAAGTACATCCTTGATTGACAAAGGTCTTGACTTTGGTCAAAAACAAACCAATGCCAACTTCGGATCTTGAACAAGAACCATTCAATGGAAGGATATTCGTTTAATATAAATTGAGGGATTTTCGCGTAATTGGCAACCAATTTATTTATCTTTGTTAGGTCTCATCACTTTGGATACTCATGCAAGTGTAATAATAGGTTGTGTTTACCGATGGTACGGAAACAGCTTCGCTCTGGATAGACCCCTCGAAATTCCATTGGTAGTATGACTATGTGTCTATGGAAGTCTGAATCAGGGTAGGTGTGTTTGGTCTTAACCTGAGACTTGCATCGCTAATACTTGCGACAATCAATGTTCTTTGGTTTTGGTCGTCCAGGGCTTTAACAGGTTCTATGTACGCCTCTTCTGGGTATATTGAGAATCGTAGTGTATTGGTTGTGATGTCAAGATGGAAGTATTACTCCAGTCATATGGAGATGATGATCACGCAGGATACGAAACTAGTAATCTTTAGTACTGCAGTCATCGGGATAATATGACTAGGTCATGATTATCCGATTATAAAGACTAGTTACCAGAGATCCGATATGTACTTCGTACGGGGCAGACACAATTCCAGCCCCAGGCCTAGCATGTGACATCCGATACTAGATCGCAATACGCAATACTACGTATACTACGCCTGATATAGATTACATATTCCTTTAAGAATATTTCTAGAGAATTGGGAGGCACGGTGCTTTGCTAGAAGCCAACCATGTCTTGTAAATCGATAAAAACATAGTACTAGGTGTTGGATTTCTATTAAGTCCCAAGGATCATTTTAAAGCATTGAAACAAGTATGAATACACAAAGGAGGATGGCGGAATCATACTCACAACGATCAGATTGGATGCATCGAAGAAAAATCCTTTCCTCTTTGTTGAAGAAGCTCTCGGCCATGGTGGGTATTTGGACTCCATCTTCATCTTCAAGCTCCAAGCTTTATTAATGGTGATTCCATGCTCATAAGATGGTTTCCATATCACCTTGTATGCCTCTATGTGTGCTAGCACCTTGATGATTTGCCACAAATCACCATCTTCTTCCTTGCTATATTCGGCCTTGCCAAACAAAAGAAGAGAGAAGAATTTTGGTCTCCAAACCGTGAGAGGTAGAGGAGGGAAAAGCTTCAAAACCATGCGCTCTAATGAAAGAGAGAGAAGAAATTGCTTTTTTGTATATCTTAATTGATTTTACAAAAAATAATTAAACATATACCAATTTTTCAATTACAAAAAGTCAAGCCAAAAAAACTTGCCAACTACCACCATCATTTCCTATCAATCAATGAATAGTGACTGGTGTCAATCACTCAAAGTGAAAGACATATATCACTTGATTGACGAATGATGTGACGCTAGATGTGACTAGCGATTTGACGCTTGATGTGATTTACGTACCGCACTCGAATTCGAAATGCGAATGCACTCGTAAACACTCCCAGGCTCGGGTTCGTTAATTCCGAATTAAAGAATTTTCCGTTGCGTCGTAATTAAATCTAATTTAATTAAATAATAATGCCTAGAATAATTACTATTCACGTCACTAGCGAATTAATTCTAAATTAATGCATTCGCCCAAATTAAAATCCGATTTTAATTCCGCGTCGAAATCCAATTTCGTTTAATATATCGAATATATTAATTTATCGATTAATTCCAAATTAACTGTTCTCTCTCTCTAATTAAGTGGGGCCCACAAGTCACATCATTAGTCATTCTTTTGATGTAAGTCACACCAACTTTGAGTGAAGTGATGCATGTCACTTTTGTGATTGATGGAAGTAGTTGAAGACTTTAAAGTCTTGTACCAAATTTTGAATTTGGTAATAGGTATTAGTTTTTGCAAAAAAATACACAACATTATCTTCATCTTCTCCCTCTCTCTCCCTCACGGCTTGGAAGCCTTTTCCCTCCTTCTCCATTTTCTGCAAATGCCGAGAGTTACACAATGAATATAGAAAGATTTGTGGCAAAATTATCTATGATGCTAGCACATCAAAGGGGTCTCACAAAGGTGATAGGGAAACCCATCTATGAGCATGGAATCCATTTACAAAGCTTGGAGCTTGGAGATCTACAAATGGACCTTGGCCGAAACATACAAATAAGAGAAGCTTGGAGTAGAAATTTTTGTTGTCATCGCATCCAAAAGCTAATCAAAGTGAGTATTTCCGCAACTTTACTTTGATGTATTCGTACTTTTCATCGCATAATATGATCTTGGTTTGACCTAGAAAACCCAACATGGACGTTGCGATGCCAATGGCGCCAGTGTCGCGATGCGTAACCGGAAGGTGCTCTTTGCCTCGTGTCTGATTATGTAGGCGTCGTGATGCGGAGCTCATAAAGTCGTGACATGTAACAAGAAGAGGCTTTGCCTCAGGTCTGATCAGGTGGGAGTCACGATGCGGAACACTCAGTGTCTTGATGCGCAATAGTTAGAGGCTCTCTGCCTCAAGTCTGAACTAGGGAGAGGCGCAACGCGCAACATCTGGTGTCGCGATGCCTGATCTTTTGTCAGAATTAGATTTAGCCATTTGAGTTTCAACTAAGGATGTAAGAGCCCACCCTAAGGGTCTCGTATCGGCACATGTACATATTGAGAAGCTTAACCAAGTCCCGAAGCATAATTCATGACTTGTGTACTAATTAAGTTTATCGATTATAGATTGTTGGCGTAAACTGTAATTTTCTTTGACGATGAGAAGTAGTACCAGCTATATCCTAAAATATGTGAGTGGATGTTTTGTTTTCAAAATTGTATTTATTTATTTGTTTTTGAATTGAGCATTACTTTGGAGCACATAAGGCGTTAGCCAAACTTACTCTCAATTATGATTTCGAATAAGAATTTTTTGAGAAAGCTTTGAGTTTAACAACATGTTTTTTTGATTTTTAATATTGGGGGAAAACCAAATCTAGAGATTTTTAGAATGGACATACATGGATTTTATTTTTGAGTAATAGGGAAAATCCTACCTTAGACTATAACTTGGATTTGACGGATATGAAATTGATGGACACACATAACGTATGCACACGTAGTTCATGACTAGGGATGAGAGATTCCCATAAATCTTAGATTCAAGGCTAGAGGGACGGCGAGACGTATGGCCCTTAGACCCTAGATTCAGGGTCATGGTGATAGCATGGATCAGCATACCTTACTCTAGTTCAGTGGCTTGGGGGAAGGCGAGATATAACACCCCAAGACCACTAGTTTAGGGGTAGTTCAACTTATTCCCTGCCGGTAGCATCTCCGAGGAGGGGGATGTTATATTACCATTTGTCTGAGGATGATAAGAGGTAGAAACTTTATGTTTAATTCCATTTTTTTTTATTAAAGACTCATAAAGCTTGTTACAAAACTATTTACCGTCATCACTTATAATTGACCGATTGATTCCAAATCGACTTAAAAATTTAATCATAATTTTTTGATCATTGTTTTGACAAGGAATCGTTTCTACCCATTTTGAGACGTAATTGACTTCAACTAAAATATATAAAAATCCAAATGATGGTAGAAATGGACCCATGAAATCTATTTCCCAACAATCAAGGATTTTGATGAAAATGATGTGATTTAAAGGCGTCATGTTTCCTTTAGAAATGTATCCAAACGTTTGACAATTTTCATAAGTTTTGCAAGAAGCATATGTTTCTTTAAATAAGGTGGGCCAATAAAATCCACATTGTAAGATTTTTAATAGTGGCTTTTTAGATGAAAAGTGACCTCCGTAAGAGTCTGAGTCACAAAACTTAATTACATTACTTATCTTATTGTTTGGTATTCATCTTCGGAAAATCCGATCAGGGCAATACTTGAACAGATATGGATCGTCCAAGTAGAATCTTTTGACATTGTTAAAAAAATTTCTTCTTATCTTGAGGGCTTCGGTCTGGGGGTATTTTTCCTGTTACAAGAAAATTTACAATATTAACATACCAAGACATCATATTTATCGAAAATAAAACGTCATTAGAAAAAGTGTCATTGAAAGGAGTTGTGTCAATTGATGACTTATTCGTGAGTCTCGATAAATGATTTACAACTACATTCTCTGCTCCTTTCTTGTCATTAATTGTAAGATTACATTCTCGATCAACAAAATCCACCGTAGCAATCTTGGTTTTGCATCGTGTTTAGACATCAAATATCTAACATTAACATGATTAGAATAAACAACAATTGATGAATAAATTAAATATTATCAATATTTGAAAAGTGTAAATATTATAGCAAGAAGTTCTTTTCTATGGTAGTGTAATTCATTTATGCACTGTTTAAAGTTCTACTTGTGTAATAAATTATATATGGCCTAATACTTTCATTTCTTTGTCCTTATACTGCGCCAACTGTATAGTCTCTGGCATCACTCATTAGCTTAAAAGGTAATGACCAATCATCGAATTGCATGATAGAAGCAGAAGTTAAAAGAATAATATTATTTTCAAATGATTTTTGACAATCTTGTGTTTATTCAAATGTTACATGTTTTAATGGGAGGTTACACAATGGTCTGGATATGCTACTAAAGTTTTTAATAAACCTCATATAAAATCATGCATTTCTTAAGAAGGAATGAATTTCTTTGACTATTTTTTGTGGTGGAAATTTAGAGATCACCTCTATTTTTACATTGTCAATCTCAATATATTTTGATGACACAACGTGACCCAAAATAATTCGTGAATTAGCCATTAAATTATATTTTTCCAAATGTAATACAAGTTATTTTTCTTCACATCATTTTGAAATATTTTCACATTATTCAAGCAATTATCAAATGAGTTACATAATCCATAAAGACCTCTTAATAATCTTTATCCATGTCAATAAATATGCTTAACATGCATCGTTGGAATGCTGTTGGTGTATTACAAATTCTAAAAGATATTTTCCTAAATGTAAAATTTACAATTGGTCATGTGAATGTAATTTTTTCCTGAGTAACCATTAAAAAATCAATAGTATGGATCTCTTGCTACTCTTTCCAAAATTTGGTCAAGGAATAGTAAAGGAAAATGATTTTTTCTAGTGGCATCATTTAGTATTCTATAGTCAATGCACATACGCCAACTAGACAGGATTCAAGTTGTAATTGACTCTCCTTTATAATTTTTGACAACAATTATTCCAGACTTTTTAAGCACAACTTGTGTAAGACTTACCCACTTACCATTATAGATCGGGTAGAAAATGCATACATCAAGAAGTTTAAGGACTTCCGTTTTCACCACTTTTTCATGTGAGAGTTTAATATTCTTTGGGGTGGACGATAGATCCTGGCATTATCTTTTAAATGTATTATATGTGCATTGATCAAATGATTAATGATGTTATATATATTTTAAAGTCCATCCAATTGTCAGATTATATTCTCCCAACACATTTAACAATTTACCTTCTTGATCGCTTATGAGGGAGGAAGAAATTACCATGAGGTAAGTTTGTTCATCCTCAAGAAATGTATACTTCAATCCTCCTACCAACGTCTTTAACTCCAATTTGGTAGGAAATACCTACATCAAGAAGTTTAGGGACTTCTGTTTTTACCACTTTTTTGATATGAGGGTTTAATCTTCTTTGGGGTTGATGATATATCCTAGCATTATCTTCAAAATATATTTTATGTGTGCAGATCAAAGGATTAATGCCTTTTATATCTTTTAAAGTCCATCCAATTGTCATTTTATGTTCTCTCAACACATTTTGCAACTTACCTTCTTGATCGCTCCTGAGGGAGGAAGAATTAATCACAAGGTAAGTTTTTTCATCACCAAGAGATGCATACTTCAATCCTTCTAGCAAAGTCTTTAATTCCAATGTGGGTGCTTCTCATGTTTTTCTTCTTCAAGTATTCCTAGTTCCTCAAAATTTTGCTTCTCTCTACCATCTTCTAGTAATTGTGTAGAATCAAGTAAAGAAAAATCAATAGGGATATCTGAATCTAATTGCATTATTGATTCAAGAAAATTAGTTGTACAGATTTCCACAAGGTCAAGTAAACTCCCATGAATATATTCCTCCAAAACTGGTTCAATTAGTTCCATACTCTCATTTTCACTATTCTCAACGTATGATTGTTTGCACATGATAAAAACATTAAGCTCTAATGTCATATTGCCAAGGGAGAAGTTCATGATTCCATTCCTGTAATTAATTAAAGCATTAACTGTTGCTAAAAATGGACGACCAAGAATTACATAAATTAGCTTGTAACTGTCCGCTATAGGTTATGTTTCGAAGACAATAATCTCTGTCGGATATATGAATTTATCAACATATAATAATACATCTTCCATAATTCCTTTCAGTATTTTAACCGATATATCGACAAGTATAAGAGTAGTTGAAGTTGGTTTTAACTTGCCAATATTAAGTTGTTGGCAAACCAAAAATGGAAATATATTAACAGTAGCTCCAAGATCAAGCAATACATGTTCAATTTTATGATTTCCAATAATACAAGAAATAGTAGGACAATCAGGGTCTTTGTATTTCAATGCATTATCAGTTGAGAGAATGAAACTTACCTGATATGTTCTTTTAATGGTGCATAATTATTTCAAGAATTTGGCATAAGATGGTACATGTTTGATGACATCTAACAAATGAATATTGACTTTCACATGTATGAATATTTCATATATTTATGGGGAATAGTTCAATTTCCTTATTTTCAATACTTGAGGAAGTGGAGGTGTATGTGAAAAATTATTATCCTCAACGATAGGTGTTGGTTCATCAACCCCTTCCTTACCCTATGAAGCTGACTCATTTTCAACTTCACGAGGTTCAAGAGTAATAACTGATTTAACTAGGTCAATTTATTGACTACCAAAACTACACTCGTGAGGGTTTTGATGACTCTTGGGGTTGGTTGTGGTTGTACATGAAACTTTTCTTTCTCATGAATGGTTAATGTGGAAATGAATTTGGCAAATATATCTCTCAGATCACTCAATGTTTGCACATTTTGGTTATTGATGTCTTCTTCTTTCTCTATGATTTCATGGAAGATATCCTCAACGGTTTTCTTAGGCGGTGGGGACATATGGTGCATAATTATGAGAACTTTGGAAATTCTGGGGTACCTGAGGAGGTTGTTGTGATGATTGTACTTGGTTATCATTCATACAATTGAAGTTTGGATCTTTTCTCCAACCAAAATTTTAGCTTTGGTAATATAGGTTTAGATTTGGTCTATTGAAAGTGTTTTTAGAACTGACTTGGTCATGAAGAAATTCTTACAAAGCTGGCAAGGATGGGCAAACTTGTTTTACAAATATAATATGTAACTTCTTGAATTGACTTGACATGATCACTTTTCCTCATTTCCAATGCCTAACTTTTCTTAACTAGAGATGCATATTTAGTAGAAAGTTCATGGTCCTCCCTAAGGTTAAACAAGCCTGTACTTGATGACTATGGTTTTACTGACGACTCATAGGTGCCAACTGTGTCCCATTGTTGTGCATTATTTGTTATGTGTTCTAGGTAATCTAGTGCATATGAGAGACTTTTGACCCTAAACTCACAATTAAATCATTTCCACTGTTGGTCTACTTTGAGGTGTTAAACCTTCGTAGAAGTAGGAAACTAGCCTCCATGTTTCAAATACGTGATGTGGACAAACATTTATATTTCTTTAAATCTCTACCAATATTGGTAAAGTGTTTCCTCAGTCTCTTGTATGAAAGTCTTGATGTAACATCCCCGATCTGGGAGATGTTACCGGCAAGGATAGACCGTACTAAACCCCTTAAGCCTTTGAATTTCTAACCATAAACAGATACTAGTACTCTTTTCTCCAATTGATTATACTATGTGTGGGACCGTAGCCCAAACTCAAAAACTTATCATATAAATTTAACATCTGAAATTGTAAACTCAAAATACTCTTTTACAATGACTATCTCAAAATCAATGAATAATACAAAATTTTTTACTTGACTTTGACTGGACTCTCCCTCTTCCTGACTTGGACTGATGGACTCCATACCCTAGTGACTACATTAGTATTCATCCTCCCGAGCTTGTCCTCCGAGAATACCTACAAAATAAGGAAACTGGGAGGGGGTTAGATCATTGTACGATCTATGTGAGTGGATAGAAAACTGAAATACTAATATCAAAACATTTAGTTCTAAAACCAAAGAGCTAGAAGAAATCTTTTGTTGGACAATTATGACCAATAGCATCACTATTTGTACAGAACATTGTGTTGTTGTACAAATTAACTACGTGACAAAGGAAATTGTAGGACACAGAAATCAGCGACGCTGTTCCGGGCTCGCGGCCCGATTGGGAGTACGGAATAGCCCACGGGGGAACTAAACCAGAGAACTAAAAATGGAGTAGCCACCCGGTGTGAACCGGGAAAATGATTTAAGGCCGCACTCACCCCTCGCAAGGGAAAACCTCACACCGTTGGGTTCAGAATGGTCTCTTACTTATGCCATTTGTAATGATAGGATTTATGCAATAGTACAACCAAATCTCATGCAACACGTACCAGATAATTTAAGCAACATGCAAGTTTGCACACCTACAATCGTAGATGAAAGAAATGAAGGAAAAATACATAATTCATGAATGTATTAATCATTAAAGTGCAATAATGTAACTAATAACAACTATAAAGGCATTGATAATAAAAGCGAGCACTCAATCTCATGAGCACATCGAATAAATAAATGTGGAAAATATAAATAAACAATAATGGTAAAGGCATAAATATTAAAGAGAGCTAACTAAGCATGTGATGGGGAAGAGAATGACTAAGGGAACAAACATATACGAAACAAGATGAAGGAATCTGTCCAGTGTGTGCGCGTTTATGTAGCGTTCGTAAAGGCCTTCGAACGGTAAATAGAAAGCAAGCGTTCCAGTAGCGTTTGATAACACGTTCGAACGATAAACAGAATGTACGCGTTCGTATATTATTTGATAATGCGTTCGAACGAGATGAGACCTGATGCATAATACAATAAAATGCATGCGCGTTCGAGTAGCATTCTGAGACGCGTTCGAACGGAAATATGATAGAATGCATATATTCGTGTAGCTTTCGTAAACATATTTGAACGGAAATTAGGCAGGATGCATACGTTCGTGTAGCATTTGGAAACGCGTTCGAACGAGATTTCCAAAATGGCATCTGAAATGACACAAACACATGTATGGGTGAACAAATACACGATGTAGGACCTCGTATGCCCGATTGAACATATGTCACATTCAATCGAGTGCATTTTGATCGACGCGGCAAAACATCGTGGTAAAGGTAGCCTTTAGGCATTTCCCTCGAATAAAGGTCCTTTAATCCACCCTAGTTAGCCCATGCAAACTAGAATGCAATGCATGTGTAAATAAAGCAATGATATGCGAAGGGTAAATGACATAATAAAAGGCGCGGCAAAACATCGTGGTAAGGTAGCCTTAAGGCATTTCCCTCGAATAGAGGACCTTGAATCCACCCTAGTTAGCCCATGCGCATCATATTACAATGCATACAAATGAATGAGACAATAATGTGGAACTCCGTATATCCGATTAAACATATCTCACATTTAATCAAACATACTTCGTCCGGCGCGGCAAAATGTCGTGGCAAAGGTAGCCTTTAGGCATTTCCCTCGAATAGAGGACCTTTAATCCACCCTAGTTAGCCCATGCGCACTAGAATGCAATGCATGCGTAAATAAAGTAATGATATGCAAAGGGTAATAACATACTAACGACTAAATCATGCTTAAAAATAAATAACATACTAACAACTAAATCATGCTTAAAACGCAAGGTTGGATGAAACGAAACATGTGAATCTCTTAAGTGGTATGTGGCATTGTATCCCGAGTACAAGCCGTAATACCATCCATTCGGATTGGCTACAGAATTTACGTCCGGGTTTCCATCCGATATACTATAAGAGAGAACACATATTCCGTTCATCCGAAAATCACATCATGCACCAATCCACAATACTTATATGAAATAAAGTACTAAAATAAATGAAAATAAAGGATAATAAATAAAGAAGGTGCCCTCAGGTCTAACCTCTTTAGTCGTCTATCGTAAGTGCAGTATGTGGTTGTCGGAAGGGTTGATGCTCCGCAACTCCTCCGGTTTGCTGGTTCAACATTTTCCTTCGCTGTTTCACTGTTTGGGCTGCTGTTTCCTCTGTTTTTGTGATATTCGGGACTATTTTTATTACTTTTTTTGATGTTCTGATTGTGCAGTTTTTTTGGGTCTATTTTGTGGTAATTTAGGGGTGCAGTTTTATGTGATCTTTGCAGTAAACGGGATGTGTTTCAGGGGAGCAGAATTTCGGTGTCTTAAGTACAGTTATTTGGATAGTTTTGTGGTGAAATAGGGCTATTCAGGGGTGCAGGTTTGGTGGCGTGAAGGGTTAGTCAGGGAGTTGATTTGGCGTGAAGGGCTGTGTGAATGAGTATTTATGCGTGAGTTGAAGGCAGGTCAAAGGGTTGATTTGGCGTGAAGGGCTGTGTGTGAGGGAGTATTTATGCGTGAGTTGAAGGCTGGTCAGAGGGCTTATTGATGTGTTGATTTAGAGGGGGGCTTGAGGTTGTGTAGTTGAGTGATAAGGGGGGCGGGCTTTGAAGGCTGTATATGTAGTGGAGGGCTTGTTACAGAAGGATATATGGCAATGTGCGTAAGGTTACTGGATGGAGGGGTTGTGTGCGTAAAGTTACTGGATGGTGGGGGACTTTGTACGTGAAGGGTGGCTGATGAAGGCTAGGGGCAGTGGCGTGTAGGGGGCAATGCGTGAAGGGCTTTATGGTTTTTTTTTTGTGAGTGCCGTGAATATGCTATATCTAGGGGAGGTAAGGGTTGAGTTAAGGCTTCTTTTTATAGGGAAAGGCTAGGGTTCTCCTTGTGTGAATAGGAAGGGAATCATGCAATCAATGGTGATACCCCCTAATTAGTATATCACAAGGAAAATATCTATTTAATTAGGGATATGATTTGACTTGATTAGGAAGATGATTTATTCAATTTAGGAAGAGATTTAAATTAATTTAATTTAATTGGATTTAATTTAATTTAATTTGTGACATGTGTTTTAAATATTTTTTTGTTATTTTTTGGATGGATTTGTGTCTTTGGGCGTGTGGGCTTGGCTTTGTTGGCGTGTGTGTTTGGCTTTGTGGGCTAGGTGGGCGTGTGGGCTTGACGTGTGGGCTTGGTGTAGACTGTGAGGGTTTTGGGCCAATGTTATGTTTTAAAACAGAGGTCCAACAAGCGAACCCAAAACTAAACAAGCGAATTAAATCCAACAAATATGTCAATGTCTGACTATTCCCTTCCGACGTCCGTTTCCCGCGACTTCCACAATTTAAAGAGGTAGTGTCTCCATGTAAGACTCATCATCGGGACTTATATGCAAAAATGCAGTGCCTACAGTCGCCCCCACTTTTATGGGACTTGTGCAGTGTGTGACAATGACAATCCCAACAAAGTTTATGTAATGCATTTTTACTTACCTGGCTCGCCAGCTGCCGCTTGACTTGCCTGTTGCTTTGGATTGAGTTGATTTAGTTAGGCCATACCCGCCGTGCTAAACCTCATACCCGAGGCGTCGCAGTTGCGTCCCCATACCCGGAGTGTCGCGGTTGTGTCTCCATACCTGGAGTGCCCTACCTGGCGTGCTAAACCTCATACCCGATGAGTCGCGGTTGCGTCTCCATACCCAGAGTGTCGCAGTAGTGTCTCCATACCCGGAGTGCCATACCCGGTATGCTAAACCCTATACCCGAGGTGTCGCGATTGCGTCTCCATAGCCAGAGTGTCGCAGTAATGTCTCCATACCCGGAGTGCCATACCCGACATGCTAAACCTCATTCCCGAGGTGTCGCGGTTGCGTCTCCATGCCCAGAGTGTCACAGTAGTGTCTCCATACCCGGAGTGCCATACTCGGCATGCTAAACCCCATACCCGAGGTGTCGCGGTTGCGTCTCCATACCCAGAGTGTCGCAGTAGTGTCTCCATAACCGGAGTGCCATACCCGACATGCTAAACCCCATACCCGAGGTGTCGCGGTTGCGTCTCCATACCCAGAGTGTCGCAGTAGTATCTCCATATCCGGAGTGCCATACCCAGTATGCTAAACCCCATACCTAAGGTGTCGCGGTAATATCTCTATACCCGGAGTGCCATACCCTGCATACTAAACCCCATACCCGAGGTGTCGCGATAATATTTCCATACCCGGAGTGCCATACCCGGCAAAACTGATACTGATGCTGATGTGGGCCCCGCCCCCTGGGACTCATCCCCAAAACTGGTATTGATGCTGATGTGGGCCTCGCCCCCGGGACTCATCCCCAAAACTGGTATTGATACTGATGTGGGCCTCACCCCCGGGACTCATCCCTAAAACTGATACTACAATGATGTGGGCCTCGCCCCCGGGACTCATCCCAAACACTGAGATTGATGCTGATGTGGGCCTCGCCCCCGGGACTCTTCCCCAAAACTGATACTGACAATATGAGGGTTCATTTCAACATGATGTGCTGTCTCTCACAAGATAATCATGATAACTAAATATATTTTCGTCCTCAACGGATGCTTCACGTCGAAACTCTTCAAAGTACTTAATACACTCAGATCCGATCGTCTAAATGAGTGATCTGAACTAGGCTCCTAATGTATGTGTGTGCCAAGGCTCTTTCGCAGGTTCATCCTTAAGTAAGCCAACTCGATGATTTTGTCTCAGAGAATCGGATCAGTGGGTCTAACCAACCTGGATGTCTTGATCACCCTCTGTGATTACTTCCTCGTACTCAACATGATATGGTTTTCTTCTTTTTCTTTCGTCTTTGCCTTGTGCAAGGGTTTTATGAGTCCCTGCCTTGTCAACTTCTCGAGCACTTTGGACAAGGGTCTACCCAGGTTGGAAAAATGTATGTTCTTAATGGTCGCAACCTCGGCAGAAACAGGCTTGGCACCTGATGGCCCTCCGACAGTCCTTATGTTCATACCATAAAACTTTCTATTCTCAGCTTCTTCTTCTTCAATATCCATGACAGTTTCCCTTATTTGTCGAAAATCAGTAATCATGGAGGTCATTCTCCTCAGCTTGCCATAAATGTAGGGCTTGGTGCCTTTAATAATCATCTTAATCTGATCTTTCTCCGACGGCCGAGTCTGCATTTTCAAAGCTGGCTCCTCGAACGATCCACATATTCATTGAAGCTTTCTTCTAGCTTCTGCTTGGTATTTTCTAAGTCCTTGAGTGACAAATCAATCTCCAATCTGTAACATATTATTTCAAGAAGGCCTCCACCAATTCCCTCCAATCCTCCTTGATCTTCCTCTCCAGGCTGTGATACCATACCCCAGGGTGCCCCCCTCCCAAACATTTTCTGAACCTGACGCTTGGATAGACCCACTGACTCATAACTGAGAAATATTGCCGGCGATGGACCCTCGGGTCCCCATTCCAATTGAATTTGGTTATGTCGGGCATCTTAAACTGAGCCGGCAGCTGCTCCTCAAAAGTCATTGCCTCATATTTTAACAAGTCTTCATGCTTACCCTTCAGCTTACGGGTAACTGACTCCACCTGATCACGGAGTTTCTTTTCTACAGTTCATTTTGAGACCCTGCTATTTTCCCCGCAGCATATTAGCCATAACATCCTCAAAACCCGGGATATCATCATTCAATCTAGTCAGAGGGTCTTCACGACCCTCATTCTCAGAGATTCCCCCAGCACGGGGCACATCCATATTAGCCATAGTAGTAGTCAAGGCTTGCAACTATTCAGTAACCTTGGTGAGATTGATATCTAACTGATCCATACGGGATACCTACATTCTCATTCACTCATGTTTGCTATCGACCTTTTGATAAGTCTTCCCTGTTGGTTTCTATTATATAGGTCCCAAACAAAGATTAAGCATATGAAATACTAAAATGAATATATATAAAAGACTTGAAGCATGGCGGAATCATACTTACAAAGTTATGTGATGAAGAAGATGAACAAAACCTTTGAATCTCCAAGCTCCAAGTTGGTTGGTTGGTTTCGGCCAAGAGGAGGAAGAAGACTCCAAGCTCCAAGCTCTTGTATTCCAAGCTCTTTGATGGTTTCCCTATCACCTCCTTTGATCCCTTGCTTGTGCTAGCAAAAATGGAGAATGGAAGATCAAATCTTCCTTTGCCCTTCAATGGTGAAGTTTCGGCAATTTTAGAGAGAAGAGAGAGTTTTGATTAATTAATCTTTGTATTACCAAAAATCAATTTATATTTATGTTATAATTTATTAAATTAATAATAAATCTATGACATAAGCCATGCAATGGCTTAGAGTGTCAAACACTCAAACTCCATGCAAAGCCTTTGAGTGAAATGCACACTATCACCATGCAATGCCTTAGAGTGTTTTGTACACTATCAACATGCAATGCCATATCAATGACAAGTGTCATGTGGGCCCCACACGTTTCCCAATGAAGTGGGCCCACGTCCACTCACGCGTTCGGGTTCGATATTTCCGAAATACCGAGCTAGCGTCGCGACGTTAATTAAATCGGATTTAAATAAATAATCGCTCCTAGCGAAATTATTATTTACGTCGCTTACGAATTAATTCTAAATTAACTCGTACGCCCGAATTAAAATCTAATTTCAATTTCGCGTCGAAATCGAATTTCGTTTATTATATCGAATATAATAATTATATCGATTAATTCCAAATTAATCGTTCTCTCTCTCTAAATAAGGCACTTTATCCGAGATAAAGTTTCTCCGCAATTAATCCAAGATTAATTAAGTTCGAATCAAATATCATAGGTGAATCTTCAGGAAGCGACCCAAGAGATCTCCGGATATTTTGGCAGTAAATACGGTCGTCGGATAATCCGAACACGTACGTACCTCGTACTCGTACGTCTTTACCGATTCACAAGACAAGGTTGGCTTCTAGCAAAGCGCCATGCCTACCCAATTCTCCAGAAATATTCTAATAGGAATATAAGATCTGTATCAGGCGTAGTAATACCGTAGTATTGCGTAAATCGATCCAGTATCGGATGATCACATGCTAGGCCTGGGGCTGGAGATGTGTCTGCCCCGTACGAAACATATATCGGACATCAAGCAGCTAGTCTCTTTAAATCAGACAATCCTGACCTAGTCATATTGTCCCGACGGTTGCAACCTTTTATAGAGTACTAGTTCTGTGCCCTGTGTGATCATCGCCTCCATATGTCTGAAGCGATACTTCCATCTTGACATCACATCCAGCACACTACGATTCTCGATAAACCCAGAAGAGGTGTACACAGAACCGGTTAAGGTCCCCAACCACCAAAACTAAAGTTTACCGATTGTCGCAAGTACTAGCGATGTAAGTCTCAGGTTAAGACCATATACACCTACCCTGATGCGGCCTCCCATAGACACGCAGACATACTACCAATGGGATTCCGCGGGGTCTATCCAGAGCGAAGCTGTTTTCCGTACCATCGGTAAAACACAACCTCCTATTGCACTTGCATAAGTATCCAATACTTAAATATATGAGAACTATGCTGTTGTGCTCTCACAACGTGCACAAGCGCAATACTAGTCTATTCCGCATTATCGATGTCCGATCTCGATAATACTCCGACTAGGATATTTAATGATTAAACTTTTATAGATTGATACTGTCTCATATCATCTCAATCCAGTATTAATCATATGGACTTTCGCCATTTATTAGTCAAAGTAAATAATATTACAAAACGGCAAAAGGCAATTTCATTATCACATAGTTAATTTTGTACAATAATACCATATCATTTACAACAGTGACGCTATGGGACATAATGTCTAACAATCTCCCACTTGGCCTATAGCCAGTCACTCAAGCATCTAATACCCGAACTATGTATGTGTCGTTCAAAAACTTGCTGAAGAACAGCCTTCGTCAGCGGATCTGCAATGTTGTCATCTGATGTGACCTTCTCGACCTTTACATCGCCACGATGTATAATCTCCCGAATCAGATGGTAACGTCGAAGAACATGCTTGGACCTTTGATGAGACCTTGGTTCCTTAGCCTGTGCTATAGCTCCGTTATTGTCACAATACAATGGAACGGGCTCAGCTGCTAACGGAACTACCCCTAATCCGATTAGGAACTTTCGGATCCAAACTGCCTCCTTTGCTGCTTCAGATGCAGCGATGTACTCCTCTTCTGTTGTTGAATCGGCAACAGTATCTTGCTTGGAAGATTTCCAGCTCACTGCTCCGTTATTCAAACAAAAAATGTACCCGGATTGCGACTTGTAGTCATCTTTGTCGGTTTGGAAACTTGCATCGGTATACCCAGATACCGCAAGTTCTCCACCTCCATAAATTAAGAAAGCATCCTTAGTTTTTTAAGAGATACTTAAGGATATTCTTAACTGCTATCCAGTGACCTTCACCTGGATCGGCCTGATAGCGACTGCACATGCTCAAAGCATATGAGACATCAGGTCGTGTACTATCATAGCATACATGATCGATCCGACTGCCGAGGCGAACGTATCCGACTCATGTTGTCCCTCTCTTCCTGAGTCTTAGGACACATGTCTTTAGACAGAGAGGTACCACGTATCATTGGAACCAATCCCTTCTTGGATTGTTCCATGTTGAATCGCTTCAACACTTTATCAATGTATGTACTCTGGGAGAGTCCAAGCAGCTTCTAGATCTATCCCTGTAGATTTTTATTCCAAGAATAAAGGCTGCTTCTCCCAGATCTTTCATGGAGAATTTTAATGAAAGCCAAGCTTTCACCGACGTCAGCATGGGAATGTCATTGCCTATTAGCAATACGTCGTCGACATAAAGGACAATAAAAGTAAGTGCTCTCCCACTAACCTTCTTGTATACACAAGGTCATCTGCGTTTTGGCACGAAATCATATTCCTTTATGATCTCATCAAAACGCTGATTCCATGACCGTGATGCTTGCTTCAATCCATAAATGGATCGATTTAACTTACAAACCTTGTTTGCAAGTCTAGGTACGATAAAACCGTCAGGCTGTTGCATATAAACATCCTCCAAAAGGTTTCCGTTAAGAAAGCGGTTTTAACGTCCATCTGCCATATCTCGTAATCGAAATATGCAGCTATTGCAAGCATTATCCGAATGGATTTAATCATGGCAACGGGTGAGAAGGTTTCGTCATAATCAATACCATATTGTTGACGATACCCCTTCGCTACAAGCCTAGCTTTGTACGTTTGTACGTTGCCATCCATGTCGGTCTTCTTCTTGAAGATCCATTTGCATCCAATAGGCTTCACCCTTCTGGTGCATCAACCAGTGTCCAAACTTGGTTGGCGTACATGGAATCCATCTCGGACTTCATGGCTTCTTGCCATAAAGCGGAATCGATATTTTGTATCGCTTCCTCATATACGTAGCCGGCTCATTATCCTCAATAAGATTAATATCTACATGAGGTGAGATCAGGAACCCATACCTCTCAGGTATTGTTCTGACTCTCTCCGACCTACGCGGTCCTTGTGTATGTGAAGTTTGTGGTACAGACTCATCCCGGATGGTCTGTTCATGTTCCGTCATTGATTCATTGCCAGGAACAGTATCACTACGATCTTCATCGAGTTCTACTTTCCTCCCACTTGCCACTGCATTTAGGAATTCCTTCTCAAGGAAAAAACGCATGTAGAGCAACAAATACTTTGTTCTCTTGTGGGTGATAGAAGTAATATCCTTTGGTTTCCCTAGGATATCCAACGAAAAGGCATTTATCAGATTTGGGTTCAAGTTTGGTACCTTCCAAACGTTTAACATATGCCCAGCATCCCCAAATCTTCAGGAAAGAGAAACCTGGTTTCCTTCCTGTCCATATCTCATATGGAGTCTGTTCAACAGACTTCGACGGTACCTTATTCAAAATAAGTATAGCACTGTTTAATGCATATCCCCAGAAGGATATTGGTAGCTCAGTGCGACTCATCATTGACCTTACCATGTCTAACAAGGTGCGGTTTCTCCGTTCGGACACACCGTTTAATTGCGGTGTTCCAGGAGGAGTCCACTGTGAAAGAATACCATATTCTTTCAAGTAATCTTGAAACTCATAACTTAAGTATTCGCCACCACGGTCTGACCGTAATGTCTTAATACTCTTCCCTGTTTGTTTCTCCACTTCGTGTCGAAACTCTTTGAATTTCTCAAAAGTTTCCGACTTGTGTCTCATAAGAAACACATAACCGTAACGAGATGCATCATCTGTAAAGGTTACGAAGTAGTGAAATCCACCTCTAGCCTGGCCAGACATGGGCCCGCATACGTCAGTATGTACAAGAGCCAACAGTTCTGTGGCACGTTCACCTTTACCGCTAAAAGGTGATTTAGGCATTTTGCCTAAAAGACAAGATTCGCAGACGTCATATGAATTGGGATCAAATTCGTCCAAGTACCCACTCTTCGAAAGTGTGGATATGCGAGTCTTGTTGATGTGTCCCAGACGACAATGCCACATATAAGCTTCATCTTTTAGATTATTTCTCTTGAGCCTTTTGTTCGTTATTTTAGGAGATTCATTTATATTCAAAATATAAAGACCGTTATTTGCAACAGCTGTGCAAATTTCTGCATCATTTTTATATAAATAACACCCAGTGTTCCTGAATACAAAAGTGTAACCCTGCTGGTTAACAAGGATACAGATATAATATTCCTAGTTAAACTAGGTACATAATAACAGTTCAAAAGTTTAAGTTCATGCCCCGAGGGCAGTTCTAAAACAAAAGTCCCTACGGCCAAACCAGCAACGGTGTTCCGTTTCCCACCAACCCGTAGATCCATCTCCCCGGATGCCAGCACCCTGCTATCCTGCAGATCCTGCACATCAGTACAAATATGAGCACCACAACCAGAATCAAAAATCCAATTTTTAAAACTAGAAGTATTCATATTTATCTCAATAACAAACATACCAGAAGCGATAGCCTTGCTATCCTTGATATCCTCCTTCTGCCCCTTGCCCATTCGGCAGTCACGTTTCCAGTGACCCCTCTTGCCGCAGTTGAGGCAGATGTCGTGAGATTTGTCCCTTGGCTTCCTAGAAGCAGATGTCAACATGCCTTTGCCCTTTTTCTTGAACTTCTTCTTCTTTGCACCTCCAATTGCCTTGGGGCCACCCTTTGGCGCATGAGAGGTCGATGCAAAATGCGCCTCGCGCTTGCTCCCCTTTAGGAGTTCCCTTTCGGACTCCTTTAAGATAGATAACAGCTCTCCAAGAGTGTCATCTGTATCCATCAACTATATAGTTGACTATGATTTGTTTCCAAGTATCAGGAAGTGACTGCAAGATCATATCTATAGTCAGCTCAGCCTCCAAGACTATTCCCATATTGGCCAACTCATCAATATCGGCAATCATTTGAGCCCCGTGGGCTTCAACTGATGCGCCATCTGTCATACGGGAGCGGAAGAGTTTCCTTACTAGCTCGTACCTCTTCATCCGCTTATTAGTGCGGTGAAGATCACGCAATCTTGCCATCATGTTATAGGGATCCAAGTCCCTATTCTGGCGTCTGAAATGCTGGGTCATTGCAGCTAGCATAACTGACTGAGCTTGGTCACAATCATCACTATGAGTTTTCATCCATAACTCTAGCTCCAGTGGCTCAGTGGGTTTAGGCGGGAGAGGTCTCTGAATAGTATACAGTATCCTCTCAGCCCCAAGCACTATCTTGAGGTTCATTTCCCAGTCGGCAAAGTTTGTCCCTCTGAAGACATTATCGCCCATGATAATGTCACGGATATTACCTTTGCCAATCATCTTGACGAACTATAGTCCAACTATAAAGTCAACGATGTATTGGGTACAGTCAAACTGTTACAAATAAAAATAACAATATATTAGTCCAACTATTAAAATATTGACGAAATGTTTTTGAAAGACGCGTAAGGCTAAGTATCTGAACGAAATTGCAAATTCAATAATAGCCTCCCACTATTTTCTTCAAGTTTCTAACCCTCTGTAGACAACTCGGGAAATCTAATTTCCTAGTGGGCTAGGATCCTGTTAAATAACACACAACCTTGACTTTGGCCAACAAGTTGTATGATATTTAACTAGGTAGATCTCGAAGATCAATTGGATCCCATCCAATTCCTAGATCCGGTTAGGTGGACATCCAAGTTCGAAACATATATATCTAATACATATGTCAATGTATCCAATACATTTTCCTAACCATTTCCTCTGAATCAACTAAGTCCTTGGCTTTGGCACAACAAACCTAATGATTCCAGTTAAGCGGGACCCATTGACAAGGAAAATTTCGTAATCAATGTCGATGGACAAGAAGTGATCTTGACTTTGGCCAACAAATCACAACTTGGACAGGACACCGATGTGTAACAAAATTCTCATGATTCAAACACATCCTCAATTGACAAAGGTCTTGACTTTGGCCAACAAACCAATGCCAATTTCGGATCTTGAGAAAGAATCATTCAACGGAAGGAAAATCGCTTAATATTGTTTGAGGGATTTTTCGCGTAATTGGCAACCAATTTATTTATCTTTGTTAGGTCTCATCATCATACACCCTTAAGCATGCTTCTAAAACATCATAAAGCGCGTAAAGTAAAGTAATAGTGATATGCGGATGGATATTTAAACAACTTGTTCCTAGAACAAATCACTCCCTTTCCTCTCCCCGCTAGCACTATTCTACAACTACCCAATTACATAATACAATAAGAGAAACCTCATTTACATTGAGGGGAATTAGGTGAGAAGAGAATACAAAGAGATAAAGAGAAGGCTGGACACGCAGGTCCAATTTAAATTCCAAATTTACAATAATTTCTAAAATTACCCTTTCCCTTCTAATATCCATCCGATATACACTATTCATTCATCACATACTATATATTCAAACAAGACATGCTTTTACAACCAATCTAATCCAATTAATTAGTCTTTGTTAAAGTGATCATCCAATGTTCAAACAACGGTTTGATTTTGTGCGAGTCCAACTCGATTGAGAATAAGTACATAAAGTACGAATTCGCGAATTATATCGAACTACTAATTAATCTAATTTAATTCGTATTCAATACTAATCCAATTATTTAATTCCAAATCAAATGTTTACACTTTAATGTGCTTTAAAGACTTAGATTCTAAATCCAATTCTATTGGGTCTCAAAGCCCAACTAACATCCAATGTTTAATTTAATTCGAGTCAAATGGGCTTTCAATTGATTTATTAAGGCTTGGGCTTTGGTCAATGTGGGTCATACCCAATTACCAAGCCCAAATAAGGAATCACCCTTAAGTGCCAATAAACCAATTTCAAGCCCATAAGGCCCAATTAAATTATTAAAGCCCATTATTTTATATTTGGACTTAATGGAGTGATTTAGGCCCAAATTGGATCCAATCCATTTGGCCCAAATCTACTTGGTCCAACAAGCCCATTATGCCCAAATACAATATTAAAAGCCTAATGCACCAATTAAGCCTTAATTAAATTTTAATATTCCAAACATTAAAATCCAATTAATTAAAGTGTAATTTCAAGATTAATATATTAAACCAAATATTTCAAAAATACCCATTTAATTTATTAATCATGTATTTGTCAAATTAAATGTCCAACATTAATTTTATCAAAAATCAACTCCATTTCATGTCCTTGTACATTCGGCCAAGGTGAGTATTTTGTGTCGATTTGTTTTTCAATCCGATTGAATTACTAATCTACGTCCCGTATACGTTCTAAGTCATCTAATGATCTTAAACACAAAATTTCAATCTACTCCAAGTAGTAACATATTCGGCCAAGGCATAGATTTGGGGAAAAATCATCCAATGCATTTTTCATGAAATTGATTCCATATATCATCATGTTATACACATGCAAGCATACTTATTAATCAAATTTCATAAGAACATGCTTATATCATTTCATCATGCCATTCGGCCAAGGTGGGGAAAAATCATCCAATGCATTTTTCATAAAATTGATTCTATATAACATCATGTTATACACATGCAAGCATACTTATTAATCAATTTCATAAGGACATGCTTCAATCAATTTAACACACCCATTCGGCCAAGGTCAAAATTTTGGGGAAAAATCATCCAATGCATTTTTCATAAAATTGATTTCATATAATGTCATTTAACATACATATAAGCATACTCATTCATCAAATTTCACAAGAACATGCTTCAATCAATTTTACCCAAATTTTAACCTAAAGTATTTCATGCTTAAACCTAGCTCAATGATACCATTGTTGGTTTCTATTATATAGGTCCCAAACAAAGATTAAGCATATGAAATACTAAAATGAATATATATAAAAGACTTGAAGCATGGCGGAATCATACTTACAAAGTTATGTGATGAAGAAGATGAACAAAACCTTTGAATCTCCAAGCTCCAAGTTGGTTGGTTGGTTTCGGCCAAGAGGAGGAAGAAGACTCCAAGCTCCAAGCTCTTGTATTCCAAGCTCTTTGATGGTTTCCCTATCACCTCCTTTGATCCCTTGCTTGTGCTAGCAAAAATGGAGAATGGAAGATCAAATCTTCCTTTGCCCTTCAATGGTGAAGTTTCGGCAATTTTAGAGAGAAGAGAGAGTTTTGATTAATTAATCTTTGTATTACCAAAATCAATTTATATTTATGTTATAATTTATTAAATTAATAATAAATCTATGACATAAGCCATGCAATGGCTTAGAGTGTCAAACACTCAAACTCCATGCAAAGCCTTTGAGTGAAATGCACACTATCACCATGCAATGCCTTAGAGTGTTTTGTACACTATCAACATGCAATGCCATATCAATGACAAGTGTCATGTGGGCCCCACACGTTTCCCAATGAAAGTGGGCCCACGTCCACTCACGCGTTCGGGTTCGATATTTCCGAAATACCGAGCTAGCGTCGCGACGTTAATTAAATCGGATTTAAATAAATAATCGCTCCTAGCGAAATTATTATTTACGTCGCTTACGAATTAATTCTAAATTAACTCGTACGCCCGAATTAAAATCTAATTTCAATTACGCGTCGAAATCGAATTTCGTTTATTATATCGAATATAATAATTATATCGATTAATTCCAAATTAATCGTTCTCTCTCTCTAAATAAGGCACTTTATCCGAGATAAAGTTTCTCCGCAATTAATCCAAGATTAATTAAGTTCGAATCAAATATCATAGGTGAATCTTCAGGAAGCGACCCAAGAGATCTCCGGATATTTTGGCAGTAAATACGGTCGTCGGATAATCCGAACACGTACGTACCTCGTACTACGTCTTTACCGATTCACAAGACAAGGTTGGCTTCTAGCAAAGCGCCATGCCTACCCAATTCTCCAGAAATATTCTAATAGGAATATAAGATCTTGTATCAGGCGTAGTATACCGTAGTATTGCGTAAATCGATCCAGTATCGGATGATCACATGCTAGGCCTGGGGCTGGAGATGTGTCTGCCCCGTACGAAACATATATCGGACATCAAGCAGCTAGTCTCTTTAAATCAGACAATCCTGACCTAGTCATATTGTCCCGACGGTTGCAACCTTTTATAGAGTACTAGTTCTGTGCCCTGTGTGATCATCGCCTCCATGATGTCTGAAGCGATACTTCCATCTTGACATCACATCCAGCACACTACGATTCTCGATAACCCAGAAGAGGTGTACACAGAACCGGTTAAGGTCCCCAACCACCAAAACTAAAGTTTACCGATTGTCGCAAGTACTAGCGATGTAAGTCTCAGGTTAAGACCATATACACCTACCCTGATGCGGCCTCCCATAGACACGCAGACATACTACCAATGGGATTCCGCGGGGTCTATCCAGAGCGAAGCTGTTTTCCGTACCATCGGTAAAACACAACCTCCTATTGCACTTGCATAAGTATCCAATACTTAAATATATGAGAACTATGCTGTTGTGCTCTCACAACGTGCACAAGCGCAATACTAGTCTATTCCGCATTATCGATGTCCGATCTCGATAATACTCCGACTAGGGATATTTAATGATTAAACTTTTATAGATTGATACTGTCTCATATCATCTCAATCCAGTATTAATCATATGGACTTTCGCCATTTATTAGTCAAAGTAAATAATATTACAAAACGGCAAAAGGCAATTTCATTATCACATAGTTAATTTTGTAAATAATACCATATCATTTACAAACAGTGACGCTATGGGACATAATGTCTAACAATCCCTCATTCCTAACCCAACGAGAATCTATGGTGTCTTTTAAAATTCTCAGTCAGCATGCATGCGTGCAATGCATGGAATATATAAGTCAGCCTCTTGTCATTTTAAATCTTCAATCACATTATTGCAAGGTGCAAACTTGTCCCAGTTGAAAAGGCCCAACAATTTTACAACTTTGCGATAACATGGCTAAACAACTTCAAACGATAAGGGGCCCAAACACAGGATGGCCCATCGGCATTTTAGAAACTTTTAGCCCAATAGTCATAAAATACGAACTCATCCCAGTTTAAATGGCCCAACAAGTTCGCATTTCTGAAAAGAAGTCCAACTGAATCCAAATGATGATGGTAATAAGCATAAGCATAAGGAAACAATTTCAACAGAGTGGCCCATCGGTATTTTAGAAACTTTTAGCCCAATTGTCATAAGATATGAACTCATCCCAGTTTAAATGGCCCAACAAGTTTGCATTTCTGACAAGAAGTCCAACTGAATCCAAATGATGATGGTCCTAAGCATAAACATAAGGAAACAATTTCAACAGAGTGGCCCATTGGCATTTTAGAAAATTTTAGCCCAATTGTCATAAGATACGAACTCAACACAGTTTAAATGGCCCAACAAGTTCGCATTTCTGACAAGAAGTCCAACTGAATCCAAATGATGATGGTCCATAAACACAAGCACAAGGAAATAGTTTCTATTGGTCATAGAACTATGGTCTACGTGTGGGTTTGCGAGAGTGTAGACAAAGGCTCTCGTTGGTGAAGGATTGCCCACAACTAGGTCTCCTCACTCAAGGGTTCAAGTGACCAAGTGAGTGAACCTTTTTTATACCTTACGGTACGTGCCAACCAGTTATGATACGTGACTGACTGACAAATAGATTTCCTATTGAAGATTCCCCGAGGGAGGGTGGAGTGAACTCTTTTAAATACCCTAGCCTCTTAGGCTCTTATGGCCTTGGTGATAGGAATAAACAACAAGTCCTCCAAATTAGTCAATCACAGTAAGCTTCGAGTAATGATTATCTAGGTGCCTTTGCAGTTTTTCCTTATAGAAAGGTAATGAATGAAGAAAGACACCAAACCATTACTTAGCTCTAATAATGCCTTTGATTAAACCCCTTCAACCCATGATAGATACAGTTAACTAAAGCACAAATCATAATCACTACATTACATTATTTCGAGGCCAATTCTCTATCCCAGTGGAGTGGCCAGACTGTAGGACACAGAAATCGGTGACGCTTTTCCGGGCTCGCGGCCCGATTGGGAGTATGGAATAGCCCACAGGGGAACTAAACCGGAGAACTAAAAACAGAGTGGCCACCCGGTGTGAACCGGGAAAATGATTTAAGGTCGCACTCACCCCTCGCAAGGGAAGACCTCAAACCGTTGGGTTCGGAATGGTCCCTTACTTATGCCATTTGTAATGAAAGGATTTATGCAATAGTACAACCAAATATCATGCAACACGTACCAGATAATTTAAGCAACATGCAAGTTTGCACACCCATAATCGTAGATGAAAGAAACGAAGGCAAAATACATAATTCATGAACGTATTAATCAATAAAGTGCAATAATATAACAAATAACAACTATAAAGGCATTGATAATAAAAGCGAGCACTCAATCTCATGAGCACATCGAATAAATAAATGCGGAAAATATAAGTAAATAATAACGGTAAAGGCATAAATATTAAAGAGAGCTAACTAATCATATGATGGGGAAGAGAATGACTAAGGGAACAAACATGCACGAAACATGATGAAGGAATCTTTCCAGTGTGTGCGCGTTCGTGTAGCATTCGTAAACTCATTCAAACGGTAAACAGAATGCAAGCATTCGAGTAGCGTTTGATAACGCATTTGAATGATAAATAGAATGTCTGCGTTTATATAGCGTTTGATAACGCGTTCGAACGGGATGAGACCTGATGTGTGATACAATAAAATACATGCGTGTTCGAGTAGCGTTTAGAGACACGTTCGAACGAAAATAAGATAGAATGCATACGTTCGTGTAGCGTTCGTAAACGCGTTCGAACGGAATGAGGCAGGATGCATACGTTCCTATAGCGTTTGGAAAAGCGTTCTAACGAGATTGCCAAAATGGCATCTGAAATGACACAAACACATGTATGGGTGAACAAATACACGATGTAGGACCTCGTATGCCCGATTGAACATATTTCACATTCAATCAAGTGCACTTCATCTGGCGTGGCAAAACATCGTGGTAAAGGTAGCCTTTAGGCATATCCCTCGAACATCGGACCTTTAATCCACCCTAGTTAGCCCATGCGCACTAAAATGCAATGCATGAGTAAATAAAACAATGATTTGCGAAGGGTAAATGACATAATAAAAGGCGCAGCAAAACATCGTGGTAAAGGTAGCCTTCAGGTATTTCCCTCGAATAGAGGATCTTTAACCCACCCTAGTTAGCCCATGCGCATCATATTACAATGCACACAAATGAATGAGACAATATATGGAACTCCATATATCCGATTAAACATATCTCACAATCAATCAAACATACTTCGTCCGGCGTGGCTAAACGTCGTGGCAAAGGTAGCCTTTAGGCATTTCCCTCGAATATATGACCTTTAATCCACCCTAGTTAGCCCATGCGCACTATAATCCAATGCATGCATAATAAAGCAATGATATGCAAAGGGTAATAACATACTAACGACTAAATCATGCTTAAAAATAAATAACATACTAACAACTAAATCATGCTTAAAACGCAAGGTTGGATGAAATGAAACATGTGAATCTCTCAAGTGGTACGTGGCATTGTATCCCGAGTGCAAATCGCAATAACGTCCATTCGGATCCGGCTACAGAATTTACGTCCGGGTTTCCATCCGATATACCACAAAAGAGAACACTATTCCGTTCATCCGGAAATCACATCATGCACTAATCCACAATACTTATATGAAATAAAGTACTAAAATAAATGAAAATAAAGGATAATAAATAAAGAAGGTGCCCTGAGGTCTAACCTCTTTAGTCGTCTATCGGAAGTGCGGTATGCGATTGTCGGAAGGGTTGATGCTCCGCAACTCCTTCGGTTAGGTGGTTCAATGTTTTTCTTCACTGTTTCGCTGTTTGGGCTGTTGTTTCCTATGTTTTACGGTATTTGGGACTGTTTTTATTACTATTTTTGATTTTCTGATTGTGCAGTTTTTTTGGGTCTGTTTTATGGTAATTTAGGGGTGCAGGTTTTGGTGAACTTTGCAGTAAAAGGGATGTGTTTCAGGGGAGCATAATTTCGGTGGCTTAAGTGCAGTTTTCTGGATAGTTTTATGGTGAAATAGGGTTGTTCAACAGTGCAGGTTTGGTGGTGTGAAAGGCTAGTCATGGAGTTGATTTGCCGTGAAGGGCTGTGTGAATGAGTATTTATGCGTGAGTTGAAGGCAGGTCAGATGGTTGATTTTGCGTGAAGGGCTGTGTGTGAGGGAGTATTTATGCGTGAGTTGAAGGCTGGTCAGAGGGCTTATTGATGTGTTGATTTAGAGGGGTGCTTGATGACGTGTAGTTGAGTGATGAGGGGGGCAGGCTTTGAAGGTTGTACGTGTAGTGGATGGCTTGTTACGGAAGGATATGTGGCAATGTGCGTGAGGTTACTGGATGGAGGGGTTGTGTGCGTAAAGTTACTGGATAGAGGGGGGACTTTGTACGTGAAGGGTGATTGATGAAGGCTAGGGGTAGTGGCGTGTGGGGGGCAATGCGTGAAGGGCTTTATGGTTTTTTGTTTTTGTTTTTGTGAGTGCCGTGAATATGCTCTATCTAGGGGAGGTAAGGGTTCAGTTAAGGCTTCTTTTTATAGGCAAAGGCTAGGGTTCTCCTTGTGTGAATAGGAAAGGCTAGTGTCTCCATGTGAGACTCATCATCAGGACTTATATGTAAAAATGCAGTGCCTACAGAAATTTCTCTTTTATCATTTGTAATTAGATTACCAATCTATATAAATTATAAAATTCCATATGATTAGTACCAGATTAATAAGATATGAGACAATTATAATCCACTAAGGTTTAATCATTAATATCTCTAGTCGTAGTATTATCGAGAATGGACATCGATAATGCGGAATAGACTAGTATTGCACTTGTGCGCGTGTGTGGGAGCATAACAGCATAGTTCTCATATATTTAGTATTGGATAATTATGCAAGTGTGATAGGAGGTTGTGTTTACCGATGGTACGGGAACAGCTTCGCTCTGGATAGACCCATCGGAGTCCCATTAGTAGTATGACTATGTGTTTATGGGAATATGAATCAGGGTAGGTGTATTTGGTCTTAACCTGAGACTTTCATCGCTAATACTTGCGACAATCAATATACTTTGGTTTTGGTCGTCCGGGGCTTTAACAGGTTCTCTGTACGCCTCTTCTAGGTATACTGAGAATCGTAGTGTATTGGGTGTCATGTCAAAATGGAAATATCACTTCATTCATATGGAGATGATGATCACGCAGGATACGGAACTAGTACTCTTTAATACTGCAGTCATCAGGATAATATGACTAGGTCATGATTATCCGATTATAGAGACTAGTTACCAGAGATCCGATATATGCTTAATACGGGGAAAACACAATTCCAGCCCTAGGCCTAGCATGTGATATCGATACTGGATTGCAATATGCAATACTACGTATACTACACCTGTTATAATTATATATTCATTAAAGAATATTTCTGGAGAATTGGGTAGGCACGGCGCTTTTCTAGAAGCCAACCATGTCTTGTAAATCGGTAAGAACGTGGTACCGGGTACGCAGGTGTTCGGATAGTCCGACGACCGGATTTACTGCCAACATATCCAGGGATCTCATGGGTCGCTTCCCGAATATTCACCGATGTCCTATGACTCGAACATAATTAATCTGGGATTAATTATGAGATAGAGAAAATTAATCTAGGATTAATTACGGCGAGAATTTATCTGGGAAAAAATTCGATTAGAAGAGAGAGAACGATTAATTTGGAATTAATCGAATTAAATAATATATTTGATATATTAAATGAAATTAGATTTCATAACGGAATTAGAATTGGATTTTAATTCGGGCGAACAAATTAATTTAGAATTAATTCACGAGCGACTTTAATAGTAATTTTGCTAGGCATAATTATTTAATTCAATTTGATTCAATTAAGTCGCAACAGAAAATTTGTTAATTCGGAATTAACGAACCCGAGCCCGAGTGAAGTTGCGCGTTGAGATTGTTCGATGTAAATTCGGAATTTACAAGTGTTGGGACCCACTTGACTTACATCACTTTTGACTTGTGATGGAAGTGGTTGAATTGGAGTGTAAATCTAAGCTTACTTGTTTTTTACTCCAACCAATCTCTACACACTTTGTAATTGTTTATTCATTTTTTGAATGACTAATACCAAATCTTGGATTTGGTATACCATAATTTTTGATTTTGGAAATCAAATAACACAACTCAAAAATTGAAAAACGCATCTCTCTCTCCCAAGGCAAAACTGTGAGCCTCTCCCCCTTATTGCTTCTCACTTTGCTGAGAACCATAAGACACCAAGGGAAGATTTTTGTTGCAAATTTCTTCCATAATTAGCACTTAAAGTAGTCTACAAAGGTGATAGGGAAACATCCATTGAGTTTGGAATTCATTCATCAACCATGGTGATCAACATACAATCAAATAAGAAGATCTTGGAGCACTTTTCAAAGAGGAAATTTTTGAAATTTCCTACATCCTAATAACCGATCAATGTAAGTTATTCTACAAACTTCGTTGAGTATTCACATGATTTTATGATTAAATGATCTTGGACTTGTTCTTAGAGAACCCAACAATTAGTATCAGAACCTATTTAAGCATGAAATTGAATTAGGGTTCTTAATCTTGAATTTGGGTATTTTTGATTTGAGCATGATTTAATCAAATTGTTTGTTTGAGTATGTTTAGATAATGATAACTTAGAGTTATTCATGATCAATTTTATGAAAAATTAATTGGATTAATTTTCCCAAAATCAATAGGCTTGGCCGAATGTGATATGTACCATAAGCTCTTGGTGATTTTTGATTTTAAGCCATTGGATGTGTTTAGAATATTTGTATATATTGATTTGTGATTTAATTGGATTGAAATCAAAATAGGATATAAAAATCCCATGATTGCCGTGAGCCTTGGAGAGCATGTTGGATTGATTTTGCTTCAATTTGTGTTGGACATAAGTTGATTAATTAAAGCATGATTAATTATTTAAATTGGTATTTTGGAAATGTTAATTTAAAATAATTAATTATAGCTAATACACTTTAATTAAATAAATTTTGATATTTGGAATATTAGAATTCAATTAATTAGGCTTAATTTGGAATTGGGCTAAAATTATTGTATTTGGGCATAATGGCTTGGTTGGGTCAAGTTTGGTTTAGGATAATTGGTTGGATCCAATTGGGCCTAAAACCATTTCCATAAAGTCCAAATATGATAATTGGGCCCTTAAAATTTTAATTGGTGTAGGACACAGAAATCGGCGACGCTGTTCCAGGCTCGCGGCCCGGTTGGGAGTACGGAGTAGCCCACGGGGGACTAAACCGGAGAATAAAGGAGTCGCCACCCAGTGTGAACTGGGAAATGATTCAAGGCCGCACTCACCCCTCGCAATGGAAGACCTCAAACCGTTGGGTTCGGAATGGTCCCTTACTTATGTCATTTGTAATGAATGGATTTGTGCAATTTTAACCAAGTCTACTCGACATACATTTGCAAAATAATCTAATTTCCTATAAAGCCTAAATCTAAGTTTGCATTCTTTAAAAGTAAGTTCTCATAACGGCAAACATACGATATCACACATCAATCATGTTAAATAAATAACGACCTAAACATAACATAAATTAAATTCCTATGGAAGGTAAATAACTAAATCATGCGTAAAGAAATAACGTACTAGGCTAAATCACACTTAAAGATAAATAAATAAACTTCTAACGGCCTAATCATGCTTGAATACAAGGTTGGATGAAACGAAATATGTGAATCTCTCAAGTGGTACGTGGCATTGTATCCCGAGTGCAAACCGCAATACCGTCCATTCAGATTCGGCTACGGAATTTATGTCCGGGTTTCCATCCGATATACTGCAAGAAGGAACACATATTCCGTTCACCCTGAATCACATCATACACCAATTCAGAATTCTCATACGAAATAAAATAACTAAATAACTAAAAATAAAGGATAAAAAATAAAATGGGTGCCCTCAGGTCAAACCTCTTTTGTCGTTTCTCAAAAATGCGGTATACGGTCGTCGGAAGGGTTGATGCTCCGCAACTCCTTCGGTTTACTGGTTTGGTGCTTTCCTTCTCTGTTCGAGTCGCCGTTTTCACTCCGTTTCACTGCGGTTTCTGGTCATAGTTTAGGCTTACTTTTTTGCGGTAATGCAGACTATTTTGGATTGCAGTTTGTAGGTTTTGTGTGGGTTTTATGGGGTATTTTGGTGGGTTTTTTCTACAATATTCAGTGCAGTTTTTTGGACAGTTTCTGTTGTATTTCAGTGGCAGTTTTTTGGGCCGAATTTTCGGTGACGTACTGGCTATTTCAGTGGATGTTTTGCGTGAGGCAAGGGTGTGAATTGTGGGCTTATGGTGCATGGAGCAAGCTACGAGAAGGCAAGGGGCAGTGAGTGGCGCAGACAGAGACGTGTTTAGTGGCTTGTTACGTGGGCTTATGATGCGTGGAGCAAGCTAGGCGTGAATTGGTAATTGGGCAGTAAGTGGCATGGACAGGGACGTGGTTAGTGGCTTGTTACGTGAGGGGAAGCTAGGCGTGAATTGCAGCAGATTTGTGGATGATTCTTGTGCTTGAGTGGAGGGCTGAAGAGTGGCTTATTGCTTGAGTTGAGAGGTTGAGAGGGCTTATTGCTTGCTTATGTTTTGGCGTGTGTTATAGCGTGAGTTTAGAGGACTTGTTGCTTGCCTATGTTCTTGACCGATGTGGGATAGGGGTTGCTAGGCTACTTGCGTTAGTAGAGAGGGCTTATAGCTTGTGTGCATTTGGGCGTGAGCAATGAAGGGGATTCCTAGGCGATGGGGACAAAGTGAAGGGGGGGTGATTTGTTGCTATTTTGGGCGTGAGTGAGGGAGGGGCTGTTTCAAAGGCAGTGGGCGTGAGTGAATGGGGTTGATTCAATGGCAGTTTGGTGCGTGAGTGAGAGGCTGTTTCAGGGGCAGTGGGCGTGAGTGAATTTGAGAGAGAGGGGAGAACTTTTTGTATATGCTATGTATGTGCTAGGGGAAAGATATTAGGATTTTGGGTTGTTTTATGGGCAAAATGGGTGCATTAATTGGGTAGGCTAATGTTGTTGGAGGGTTATTAATTGGGTGGCTACTTTGTTGAAAATAGAGGGTGATTTGTGGTTTCCTTTGACTTGGAGAGGGGATGTCATTAATGGCTTGGAAAACTTTGTTGAAAATGAGGAGCAAGGTAAATTGGAGGTCAAATGTGTGGGGTATGCATGGTGGAGGGTTAATTTGGTTGTTTGAATAGTTAGTGAAGAGGTAAATGAGTGTAAAGGGCGTGGTCTTTGGTCTCTTCGGCTTGGTGTGTGATTTGGTTGGGTTTTGGGCCAAGGGTGATTTTGAAATGGAGGTCCAACGAGTGAACCCGAAGCTAAACAAGCGAATAAAGTCCAACAAAACGTCAATTCTTGACTTTTCCCTTCTGACGTCCGTTTCCCGCAACTTCCGTGACATACGTGTTGGATAATATGACCCATAGCGTCACTATTTGCACAGATCATTGTGTGTGTTTGTAGCAAATTAACTATGTAATAAGGAAATTGCACTCTCATCATTTGTGATTAGATCACCATAGATATATAAATGAAGAGAGGTCCCTATGATTAGTTCCTGGATTGAGATGATATGAGACAGTATCAGTCCACGAAGGATTAATCATTAAATATCCCTAGCCGTAGTATTATCGAGACTGGACATCGATAATGCGGAATAGGCTAGTATTGCACTTGTGCGCGTTGTGAGGGCACAACGGCATAGTTCTCATATATATATAAGTATTGGATACTTGTGCAAGTGCGATAGGAGGTCGTGTTTCACCGATGGTACGGGAAACAGCTTCGCTCTGGATAGACCCTTCGGAATCCCATTGGTATTATGACTAGGTGTCTATGGGAGGCCGAAATCAAGGTAGGTGTGTATAGTCTTAACCTGAGACTTACATCGCTAATACTTACGACAATCGGTAAACTTTGGTTTTGGTTGTGGGGGATCTTAACTGGTTCTGTGTACACCACTTCTGGGTTTATCAGAGAATCGTAGTGTATTGGATGTGATGTCAAGACGGAAGTGTCACTCCAATCATAATGGAGATGATGTCACGCAGGATATGGTATTAGTGCTCTTCAGTGATGCGCATCCAATCGTGTATGATATTATGACCAGGTCATGAATATCCGATTATAGAGACTAGTTACCAGACATCCGATATGTGTTTTGGACGGGGCAGACACTTATCCAGCCCAGCCCTAGCACGTGACTATCCGATACTGGGCCGATATGCACAATACAATTGTATACTACGCTTGATACAGATCTAGATATTCTTTAATGAATATGTCCGGAGAACTTGGGAAGACTTGGTGCTTTGCTAGGAGTCGACCTTGTCTCGTAAATCGGGTAGAACGTAGTACTTGGTACGTACGTGATTCGGGCACTCCGACGACCGTATTTACTGCCAACTTATCCGGGGATCTCATGGGTCGCTTCCCGATAATCCACCGATGACGCACAACTTGCACTCTTGAATAATCTGGGATTAATAGAAGAGAGAGAAAATTAATCTAGGATTAATTACGGAGATATTTTATCTAGGATAAAATATCGTCTAGAGAGAGATAACTATAATTTGGAATTAATCGGTAAATTAATATATTCGATATATTAAACGAAATTAGATTTCGACGCGGAATTAAAATTAGATTTTAATTCGGGCAAACGAGTTAATTTAGAATTAATTCGTTAGCGACGTAAATAATAATTTCGCTAGCCGCAATTATTCGATTTAATTAACGTCGCGACGTAAGCTCGGTATTTCGGAAATATCGAACCCGAACGCGTGAGTGTACGTGGGCCCACTTTCATTTGGAAACGTGTGGGGGCTCACATGACACATGTCATATTATGCATTATTTAATTCTAATGCATTGCATGAAGATTGTGTACAATACACTCAATGGTTTTGCATGGAGTTTGAGTGTTTGACACTCTAAGCCATTGCATGTTTTGTGTCATAAGTTTATTATTTATTTAATAACATTATGGCATAAATATAAATTGATTATTTGGTAAATCTTTTAATTTAACACAATTTCATCTCTATCAAACACTCTCTTCTCTCACGCCCAATGAAGAAATTCTTGGACTGGTTTGGAACCAGAAATGGCGTGGACTTTAGGGAAGCAAAGAGTGATTTTCATGGTGAAAAATCAAGTGCTAGCACACTTTCAAGTCTTGCGAAGGTGGTAGGGAGGTTCGACCATGAGACGGGATCCATCCGACGAAGCTAGGAGCTCCGTTTCTTCACTCAAATTTCTGTTTTGCAGGGGCAGTGGACTGCCAGCAGTTTGGCGTGAAGGGCAGTGCGTTTTTGGGCTTCATTCGTCTTCAAATCGACTCAACCGATCAATGTGAGTATTCCGCTACCTCCGTTGATGTGTTCACGTATGTTTTCATGTCTTGATTTGATCTTGGGACCTTAGAATAAACCAACAATGGCATCAAGAGCTAATGTTGCAAGCATGAAATTTGTTGGGTTTAAAATTTGGGTAAACTTGTTTTGAGCATGATTTGAATGAATTGAATGTTTGAGTATGCTTATAACATGTTTAATTAAGGATTGATTGGATCAATTTAATGAAATAATGATTGGATCAATTTTCCCCAATTGATGGAGTGGCCGAATGGTATAAGGCATTTGGAGATTTGGAATTTTTTGATTTTTGATTCATTGGATGAGTTAGAATCATGTAGGATGATGTTAATTTGAAATAATTGGATTGAATTTTTGAATTGAACAAAATCCCCAAATTCCTTATGTTGGCCGAATCTACAATTCCCTTTAATGTCTTGGTAATTTTGATTTTATGAACATTGGATGTGTATGAAATCATTCGGGAAGTTAATACGTTGTCGATTGTGTAATTAATCGGATTGAATTCAAATCGGACAAAATAACCTTCCTTGGCCGAGACTTAGAAGCATGTAATATGGGTTTGATTTTTCATTATGTGTGTTTGACATGTAATATGAAATTAAGTATGATTAATTGGACTAATTTAGTGTTTTGGAAATGTTGATTTAGTTGATTAATCATATAATGCACTTTTGGTAATTAAATTGTGAAAATTGGATTTTTGGATTTAATTAATGGGCCTATTTTGGAAATTAGAATTAAGTTGTAATTGTGCCTATTGGGCTTGATTTATCAAGTTTGGTTTAGGCCAAGTGGATTGGATCCAATTGGGCCCAAAACCTTAACCATAAAGCCCAATTGTGACTAATGAACCTTTAAAGTTTAATTGGGCCTAATGGGCCGAAATTGATTTCTAAGGCATTTTGGGTGATTCCACTATTGGGCTTTGGTTGCCGAAGCCCATGCCTAAAGAAATTAATGAAGCCCATTAGACTTAAATTAAATTGACGTTGGACGTTAATCGGACTTTGAATCCCGACGCGATTGATTTGGAATTTAAATCGTAAAAGGTTTATTAATATAAAGTGCAATATTTAATTTGGAATTGAATAGTGAATTAGTATTAAATACATGTTAAATTGGATTTAATTATGTAGTTTAATTTAATTCATGAATTCGTACTTTGAGTACTTATTCGCAAAAACGAGTTTGACTCGATCAAAATCAAATCGTTGTTTGAACATTGGATGATCACTTAATTATCAGATTAATTAATTTGATTAGATTGATTGATAGCATGCTTATGTGTGTGAATACATGGTTGTGTTGAATGAATAATGTATATCGGATGGATATTAGTCGGGTGTGGGCAATTTTAGAAATTGTTGTAATAAATTCGATTTATTAAATTGGACCTGCGTGTCCAGCCTTATCACCTCCTTCTTTCTTTCTTTGTATTCTCTTCTCACCTATTCCCCTCTATGTATGAGGTTTCTGTTGGTTTATACTAAGGTCCCAAGATCAAATCAAGACATGAAATTATGTGTGTGAACACATCAACGGAGGTAGCGGAATACTCACATTGATCGGTAGAGTCGATTTGAAGACAAATGAACCCAAAAAACGCACTGCCATGTAAGCCTACTGCATGCAGTCCACTGCCTACAAAAACAGAAAATTAAGTGAAGAAACGGAGCTCCTAGCTTCGTCGGATGGATCCCGTCTCATGGTCGAACCTCCCTACCACCTTCGCAAGACTTGTAAGTGTGCTAGCACTTGATTTCTCACCATGAGAAACCACTCTGCTTCCCTTTAGCTCACGCCCAAACTAGTTCCAAACCAGTGAACACTTTGCTCAAATGGGCGTGAGAGAGGAGAGAAAATTTGAGAGAGAAGAAGTTGTGTTATGTTAATTAAAATGATTTACCAAAAATCAATTTATATTTATGCCATAATTTATTAAATTAATAATAAATTTATGACACAACACATGCAATGGCTTAGAGGTGTCAAACACACTCAACTCCATGCAATGAATTGAGTGCAATGTACACAATCTACATGCAAAGCATTAGAATGACATGTGTCATGTGGGCCCCACATGTTTCCAAATGAAAGTGGGCCCACGTGCACTCACGCGTTCGGGTTCGATATTTCCGAAATACCGAGCTAACGTCGCGACGTTAATTCAATCGAATTTAAATAAATAATTACGCCTGGCGAAATTATTATTTACGTCGCTAACGAATTAATTCTAAATTAACTCGTTTGCCCGAATTAAAATCGAATTTAATTCCGCGTCGAAATCTAATTTCGTCTAATATATCGAATATATTAATACATCGATTAATTCCGAATTAATCGTTCTCTCTCTTTAGACGACATTTTATCCTGGATAAAATATCTCCGTTATTAATCCTAGATTAATTTTCTCTCTCTTATATATAATCCCAGATTATTCAAGAGTGCGAGTTGTGCGTCATCGGTGGATTATCGGGAAGCGACCCATGAGATCCCCGGATAATCTGGCAGTAAATACGGTTGTCGGAGTGTCCGAATCACGTACGTACCAAGTACTACGTTCTACCGATTTACGAGACAAGGTCGACTCCTAGCAAAGCACCAAGTCTTCCCAAGTTCTCCGGACATATTCATCAAAGAATATCTAGATCTGTATCAAGCGTAGTATACTAATGTATTGTGTATATTGGCCCAGTATCGGATAATCACGTGCTAGGGCTGGGGCTGGATAAGTGTCTGCCCCGTCCGAAACACATATCGGATGTCTGGTAACTAGTCTCTATAATCGGATATTCATGACCTGGTCATAATATCACGATTGGATGCGCATCACTTTAAGAGCACTAATACCGTATCCTGCGTGACATCATCTCCATTATGACTGGAGTGACACTTCCGTCTTGACATCACATCCAATACACTACGATTCCTGATAAACCCAGAAGAGGTGAACACAGAACCAGTTAAGATCCCCCACCACCCAAACTAAAGTTTACCGATTGTCGTAAGTATTAGCGATGTAAGTCTCAGGTTAAGACTATACACACCTACCTTGATTTCGGCCTCCCATAGACACCTAGTCATAATACCAATGGGATTCCGAAGGGTCTATCCAGAGCGAAGCTGTTTCCCGTACCATCGGTGAAACACGACCTCCTATCGCACTTGCACAAGTATCCAATACTTATATATATGAGAACTATGCCGTTGTGCCCTCACAACGCGCACAAGTGCAATACTAGCCTATTCCGCATTATCGATGTCCAGTCTCGGTAATACTACGGCTAGGGATATTTAATGATTAATCCTTCGGGACTGATACTGTCTCATATCATCTCAATCCAGGAACTAATCATAGGGACCTCTCTTCATTTATATATCTATGGTGATCTAATCACCAAATGATGAGAGTGCAATTTCCTTATTACATAGTTAATTTGCTACAACAACACAATGATCTGTGCAAATAGTGACGCTATGGGTCATATTATCCAACAATCTCCCACTTGGCACGTAGCGAGTCACTCAAGTGTCCTACACTCGAACTATGTACAATTCGCTCAAATTGCTGAGGAAAGGTTTTCGTCAGCGGATTTGCTTAATTATCGTCTGACGCGATTTACACGATCATCACATCGCCACGATGTATGATCCGAACGAATCAGATGATACTGAAGTATATATCTGGATCGTCGACGAGACCTTTAATTCCTTAGCCTATGCTGACGCCTAGCTCAGCTGCTAACAGAACTTTATCTAATCTTATTAGATTTATTTTCGACCCAGATGGTCTTCTATTGCTGCCTCAGCTGCAGCAATGATCCGCATTTGTTGTTTATTCGGCAACAGTTATCTTGCTAGGAAGATTTCCAGCTCACTGTCCCTGTTATTCAAACTTTATAGTACCGTAGTATTTAATCGTTTGGAAACTTGTAGTGGTGATCCCAGTCACTTCAAGTTCTCCTTCTCCATAGTTTAAGATAGCATCTTTAGTTCTCAGAGATACTAACAGATGTTCTTAACTTCAATCCAGTGACTATCACTAGGATTGACCCGATTGTGACTCCATATGCTCAAAGCATATGAGACACCAATACAAGTACATTTTAAATGTACAATTTCTCAGAGAGTCTTAACAACTCCAAATCTATTCCAGTAGATCTTTATTCCTTGAATAAAGGTTGTACCCCTAGAATTCTACGGAGAATTTCTATGAAAGAATAATTATGAAAACCAAGCTTTCACCAATTGTTTATGGGAATTTCACTGTCAGTGCCGCTCTCCCACTAACCTCCTTATATACACAAGAATTATTTCGTTTTGAGTCAAAATCATAAACCATTATGATTATTTCAAAACGTCAGTTCCAAGAACCTTATGCTTGCATCAATCCAAACATGGATCGAATAACCCGCAAACCCTTGTTTGTCGGTTATATAAAATCGTCAGGATGTTGTAAAATATCCTCCAAAAGGTTTCCTTTTCAGGAAAGCGATTTTGATCTGTAACTGACAAATTTCATAAATGAAATATACAGTTATCAACAAGCATCTTCAAAATGGATTTATATGGCAACAGGTAAAAGGTTGAACCGTTATTAACATTATAGATAAGTTGTAAACCTTAAGGTTTGTATATATACGATCCTTTCCGTCAAAACCTTAGGTTGCACGTTGGTATGTTGCCTTCCATGTATGTCTTCCTTGAAGACGTTTAATGTACCATAGGCACAACGCCTTGTGGTACAACAACTAGTATCCAAACATAGTTGTTATACATGGAATCCATTTCGGACTCATGGCACTTTTCCATAACAGGGAGTCGATACCTTGTATCACTTCCTCATAACGTAGTCGGATGGTACACCACCATAAGATTGACATCTTTATGAGGTTAGATCAGAAACCCATACCCTAGGTTGTTTTCTGACTCTATCCGATCTACTAGTTTCTTGTGTATTTGAAGATTAATGGTATAGTTTCATCATAGATGAACTGTTTGTGTTCCATTACGGACTTCGTGCCTAGATCAGTTAGTATTACTCCGATCATCGAGTATCACTATCCTCCCACTGACCATGCATATCGGTATTCCTCTCAGGAAAACCGCATGGTGAGCAACAATTATATTGTTCTCATGTGGGATTTACAAGTACTATATTTAAGGTTTCCCTTAAGAACTATATTGGCACTTTATCCAATTTGGGTCCTTAGTTTGGTATCGTCCAAACGCTATGCCTGGCATACCCAAATTATCAGGAATGAAAACCCCGTTTCTTCCCTGTTCATATCCTATATGATATCTGTCAAAGAGATTATATGGAACCTTATTCTAAATAAGTTTTGCACTGTTTAATACATTCTGTTGAAGAAAACAGTAGCTCAGAGCGACTCTTGATAAACCTTATCATGTCCAACAAAAATTCGGTTTTTGATTCGGACACACCGTCTAACTGACGTGTCTCGGGAGGAGTCCTCATATGAAAGAATACCGTACTCTTTCATTTACATATGAAACTTACTGCTTAAGTATTTTCCATTACGGTTTTACCGTGGAGGAATAATACTATAGCCGATCTGTTTGTCTACTTCGTGTCGAAACTCTAAAGTTTCCGATCTGTGTTCTTCAAAAGAAACACATAACCGCAACGTGATGTCACATCCGTTAAGGTCACGAAATATTCATGTTCACATCTAGCCTAGCTAGATATGGGCCCACTTACTTCACCATGAATAGGGCTAACAGATCGGTGGCCCTTTTACTATTACCAAGTAAATAGTATTTTAGGTTTTTAACCTAATAAACTAGATTCGCAGACCTTATTTGAATAGTCAAATCAGTCCTAGTACCCACTCTACAAAAGGTGTGGATATACGAGTCTTGTTTAATTGTGTCACAGACAACAATGCCACAATTAAGTCTCTATTGATCAAATCAATTTGAGCTATTTATTTGTCATTTTATATGTTTGAGATTTTATTTATATTCAAAATATAAATTATCTAATGTATTTATCTCAGTATCATCTTTATATAATGAAACACTTTAGTGTTCTAGAATATAAAGGTATTATCCACATCGGATTAAACACTGATATAGAGATAATGTCTCTAGTCAAACTAGTTACATTATAACATATCCTAATTTAAGTACATACCCAAAGGGCAGTTCCTAAACTTAGGTATCTACGGTCGAAACAGCGACTTTCGTCCCGTTTCCAATTCGCAGAGAAATCTCGGCTTGAAGCCAGTATCCAGCTCACAGCGGATTCTGAACGTCAATACATATATTTTATGTACCACACTAAGTATTTAAAATTCCATTTCAATACTAGCAGTGAACATAACTCTGACAAATATTTTTAAAGTTAGAGCCTCGCCCTTTCTTTAATTCCTTCGTGTCTTCCATATCCAAATGGTAGTCACTTTGAGATATGTCAATTATCCTTTTCAATATTTCACAAACCTTTGGCCACGCCTTGGGTTTCGGAATATCGAAACGATGTGCACCTTGTGCTACATGCCCTAATTGCAAACTTTGACTTTTCTCCACTAGAATAGTCAATTAATTCTCCAAGAATTATTAATTGCAACTTTAATATTTTTAAATCTAAAGATAGATTTATTGTAAGTATATTAATTAAGCACTAAAGTCATCATCACATAAATCTTCCAAAGACTTTATGCTCTACTATTTGCTTAATTATTGGCTTAGTCATAATAAGTTATTTTATCAAATAAATTAACCTATTATTAATTCCCAATTGAAAATTAAATCATTTAAAACATTTAATCCAAGGATTATATATTTTAAATATTCAACCTTTTTCAATTTTTTTTTTTTTACTTGATTTTAATAGTCCAACTATTTAATGAAATTATTAAGGTACTATTTATTATAATGATTACAATAATCCAATTATTTAATCAACTATAATTTTAATATTGATTACTATAATCCCATTATAAAATCAACTATCATTTAATTCAATTATATTGATTACTATAATCCAATTATAAAATCAACTATAATTTTAATATTGATTACTATAATCCCATTATAAAATCAACTATCATTTAATTCAATTATATTGATTACTATAATCCAATTATAAAATCAACTATATATTGAATGAGTTTGTATATAGTCCAACTATATATATTTTTTAAAACAACATAAAATATTAGTCCGACTAATACTTTTGATTAATATGACGAGTAAAATATAAATGAGCGTGTTTAGCGAGTATTCGAACGAATGTTGCAAATTCAATACTTGCCTCCCACTATTTTCGTCGAGCCTCTAACCCTCTGTGGAGTACTCGGGAAACCGTGTTTCCTAGTGGGCTAGAATCCTATTAAATAACACACAACCTGACTTTGGTCAATAAAAAGCTGTATGCTATTTAACTAGGTAGATCTCACAGATCAATTGGATCTCATCCAATTCCTAGATCCGGTTAGGTGGACATCCAAGTCCGAAACATATGTATATGTCAATGTATCCAATACATTTTCCTAACCATATCCTCCGAATCATCTAGGCCATGGCTTTGGCCAAAAACAAACCTAATGATTCCAGTTAAGCAGGACCCATGTGACGAGGAAAGTTTCGTAATCAATGTCATTGGACAAAAAGTGATCTGACTTTGGCCAATAAAAATCACGATTTGGACAAGACACCGATATGCAACAAAACTCTCATGATTCAAGTACATCCTTGATCGACAAAGGTCTTGACTTTGGTCAAAAACAAACCAATGCCAACTTCGGATCTTGAACAAGAACCATTCAATGGAAGGATATTTGCTTAATATAGATTGAGGGATTTTCGCGTGCAAATTGGCTACCAATTTAATTATCTTTGTTAAGGTCTCATCATCATACACCCTTAAACATGCATTCTAAATACATAAAAGCAAGCGAGTATGAAATAAAAAATAATAATGATATGCGGATGGATACTTAACACATTGATCCTAGATCAAATCTCTCCCTTTCTCACTCAAGCTAGCACTTGTACTACTTCTACCCGTTACACTACACTTCTAAAGAAACCTCATATACATAGAGGGGAATAGGTGAGAAGAGAATACATAGAGAAAGAAGGTGATAAGGCTGGACACGCAGGTCCAATTTAATAAATCGAATTTATTACAACAATTTCTAAAATTGCCCCCCCCGACTAATATCCATCCGATATACATTATTCATTCAACACAACCACGTATTCACACACATAAGCATGCTATCAATCAATCTAATCAAATTAATTAATCTGATAATTAAGTGATCATCCAATGTTAAAACAACGATTTGATTTTGTTCGAGTCAAACTCGTTTTTGCGAAGAGTACTTAAAGTACGAATTCATGAATTAAATTAAACTAACATCATTAATCTAATTTAACATGTATTTAATACTAATTCAAAATTCAATTCAAAATTAAATATTACACTTTTATTTAATAAACCTTTTACGATTTAAATTCCAAATCTAATCGTAACGCGTCTCAAAGACCGATTAACGTCCAACGTCAATTCAATTAAAGTCCAATGGGCTTTTGATTGATTTCTTAAGGCGTGGACTTTTGGTCAACTCGGGTCATACCGATAACCAAAGTCCAATCCGGGATTTACCCCATAAGCCCATAAATCAATCTTGGCCCATTAGCCCAAATTGAACATTAAAGGTTCATTAGCTGCAATTGGGCTTTATGGTTAAGGTTTTGGGCCCAATTGGATCCAATCCACTTGGCCTAAACCAAACTTGATAAATCAAGCCCAATAGGCCCAATTACAACTTTAAATACTAATTTCCAAAATTAGGCCCAATT
>SKCR01011554.1:0-51312 GCA_019454045.1 Zanthoxylum bungeanum | reverse complement strand
GTGCCAACGAGTTATGGTGTGTGACTGACTGTCAAATGGATTTCCCGTTGTAGACTCCCCAGAGAGAGGGTGGAGCGAACTCTCTTAAATACCCAAGTCTCTTAGGCTCTTATCGCCTTGGTGACAGGAATAAACAACGAGTCGTCCAAATTAGTCTGCCACAACGAGCTACGGGTAATGATTAACTAAGTGCCTTCACAGCTTTTCCTTATAGAAAGGTAGTGAATGAAAGAAGACACCAAACCATCACCTAGCCTTAACAATGCCTTTGATTAAACCCCCTTAACCCATTATAGACACGATTAAATAAAGCACAAATCAAAAACATCACAAGACATTATTTCCGGGCCAATTCTCTATCCCAGTGGAGTCGCCAGACTGTAGGACACAGAAATCGGCGACGCTGTTCTAGGCTCGCGACCTAGTTGGGAGTACGGAATAGCCCGCGGGTGAACTAAACTGGAGAAATAACATGGAGTCGCCACGCGGTGTTAACCGGGAAAATATGATTTAAGGCCGTACTCACCCCTCGCAATGGAAGACCTCAAACCGTTGGGTTCGGAATGGTCCCTTACTTATGTCACTTGTAATGATATGATTTGTGCAACAAACTAACCGAATCTATTCAACATTCATGCTCAAGGGTAATCTACGTCTAGTATGCATTCATCAAAATAAATCCTAATCTAAGTTTGCATGCTCGAAAATAAGTCTTTAAACGGCAAACACGCAATATCACACAATGAGCACATTGAGCCATTAAACCAAAATAAACAAATAACTATTTAAACATAATCATAAACTAAAAAAAATACCATGCATAAAATAACATAATCATGCTTGAAAATAAACAATAAACTAAACTACATCATGCTTTAAATAATAACTAAATAATCTACGAACTACATTATGCTCAAACACAAGTTTGGATGAGACGAAATACATGTCTCTTAAGTGGTACGTGGCGTTGTATCCCGAGTACAAACCGCACTACCGTCCATTCGGATTCGGCTACAGAATTTACGTCCGGGATTCCATCCTATATACCACAAAATGGAACACATATTCCGCTCATCCAACAATCACATCATGCCTCAAACGACTCTCATGCGATAATATTTCTAAAATAAATAAAATAAACGAAAGATAATAAATAAAAGGGTGCCCTCAGGTCTATCCTTTTTTTTCGTCTCACGAAAGGGCGTTACACGTCCGTTGGAAGGGTGAATGATCCGCAACTCTTTCGGTTCACTAACTCAACGTCTTTCCTCGATGTTTTGCTGTTCGGGCTGCTGTTCTTTACTCCGTTTCCCTGCTGTTTTGCTTCTGTTTTTAGGCTACTATTTTTGGTTGTTTAAGGGACTGTTTTGGTGGTTTTTGGAGGCTAGGGGGTGCGTTTTTTAGGTGCTTTTAGAGGGGGCTTCTGGACAGTTTTTTAATGCAGTTTTAGGATATTTTCTGGACAGTTTTAAGGGCTATTTATGCGGCAATTACTGGCAGTGCAGTGGGCTATTCTGTGATGCAGTGGGGGCAGTGATATGCGACAGTTTTTGAGGGTTTACAGTGCAGTTAAACTGGGCAGTGAAGAGGGCTATGTGCGTGCAGTTTGTGGTGAACAAAGGCAAGGGCGTGAAGTGTTGAGGGAGGCTGTGTGTTTAGGCGTGAGGCTGTGATGTGCGCAGATGTGGTGAGCAAAGGCAAGGGCGTGAAGGGTAATGCGTGAGAGCTGAGCACGTGGGGGCTGAGGGCAGTATGTATGTGGCTGTGATGTGCGCAGATGTGGGTGGAATTTGTGCGTTGTTTAGGCAGGGAGGTGAAGCGGTGAGTGTGAGGTGTCAAAGGCAGGCTGAAGGCTGTGAGCGTGGCGTGTGTAAGGCAGGCTCTTTGTGAGGTTGAGGGCAGGTGGCGTGAGAAGAGGGGTTGGTGAGCTGCTTTCGGCTAATGGTCAAGGAGTAATGAAGAATGGGGAATGATGCGGCAATGCAAGGGATTTTTCTTTGTGTGAATTATGCGCGAATCAGTTCTATGGGTGAGGTGTGAGGTGGCAAGTTAGAGAGGTGGGGGTAAGGCTGGTTGCCGTGAATGTGTTTGTGGAGTGAGCAGGCGTGAAGTTAGGGGCAATGAACGTATTTGCTTCTGGTTATTAGGTGTTGTGCGTGAAGAAGAGATAGAGCTGAGGTCGTGAGTTTTGTGAGCTTATGGTTTAATTTTTTTTGGGAGAGAGAAGGAGCCGAGTCTAGGGTTTGTGTCTTCACCGTTTTTGTGTGGTGCCGTGGAGAGTCAAGAAGCAGGTGCCGGCTGTGTGTTTTGTATTGGTGACTATAGGGTTGAAGGGTTTAGGGTTGTGAGTGATGAAGCTATGTGGGCTGTGAGTGATGAAAGGTTGAGGGGCTGCCTTCACGTGGCTGCTGAGTGAATTGAGTGTAGAGAGTGGAGGGCTTATTAGGGTTTTGCCGAGTGAGGTGCCGTGAATAGTCTATTCCTTAGGGTTTAGTTTGTGTTATATTTATAGTGAGTGGGTAGGGGGATTAGGGTTTGCATGGATTTGTTTGAATAAGGAAATAAATCAATTAAAAATGATGGATTTTATTTAGTTTATTAAAGGAAATGATATTTGTATTTTAGGTGGGTAAATATATTAAATTTGGTGAGTGAATTATTTATATTAGGAATTGATTTATTTTAATTTTGGAATTTAATTTAATTAGATTTAATTTAATTGGATTTAATTTTAGTTTAATTTCAATTTAATTTAATTTCAAATTAATTGGTTTTAATTTAATTTGTGACATGTGTTTTAAATGTTCTAATTGTGATTTAATGGGCTTGGGCTAGGTGTGTGTTTTAAAACGGAGGCCCAACAAGCGAACCCGAAGCTAATCCAGCGAATTAAATCCGACAATGTGTCAATTCTTGACTCTTCCCTTCCGACGTCCGTACCCGCGGCTTCCGCAACTTAAAAGGTAGTGCCTCCATACAAGACTCATCATAGGGACTTATATGTAAAAATGCAGTGCCTACAATATGATTGATGAACGGAAATATATCAATATTTACTGCCCCATTTACTTAATAATTTGTATAGTTTCTCGAGTTTTATGAACGTTTTGATGTGTTTTAGTTTATTTTGCAGATAAAATAAAATCGAAACTTAATGGAATCAATCAGGACGAAATATGGAACAAATAAGGGCAAAAACTGGACTTGATATTTTGATTTTGGATATTGGAAACTTGAAATGGCGTTCTAACGAAGTAAAATTTCAGAAATTTCAATTTTGTGCAATTGTCGTATTTTGGCCATAACGTTTTATTCCGATATCGGATTGAGGTGATTCAACTTCCAGATTAAAGAAGACTGAAAGATCTACAACTTTGTAGTTTATAAGCTTTTCTAATTCTGAAGTGTTCATTACCGAAATTGATGAAACATCCGTAGTGTGTTATGTGTAATTATTAAAGTCATTTTCAAAAATAAAAAAAATAAAAAAAATAAAAAAATGGAAATTGTCAAACTTCCACCAAACATGATTGCATGTTTGGTGGATGATTTGGTGCCATGTTTGGTGGCATGTTTGGTGGAGAAATTGGTGGAAGCATTTATATTTGCCTATAAATACCAAGCTAAACTTTGTAAATTTTTCATACTTTCTTTGGTGGATTTCTCCATGAAAACCTAAAAGAAAGTGTCTTGCATGTTTATTTAAGTTTTCTTATATTTTCTCTTTATTTATTTAATAAATTTTTATGTGTTTTTAATTACTTCCTGAGTAGGTAATCTCTTTTTGCTGGAGTCTGGGGTGAAACTTTTAATATAATAATTTAGATTTACTCCTTTAATTTAAATAAGTAAATTGAATTAATTATTTACCACCTATATGGCCGGTTTTACATTATTTGACTTAGTTTCCGCCTATATGGTCGGTTTAGGTGCTAACCTTGTTACCGCATACATGGTCGATTTATATGATTTTGTTACCGCCTATATGGTCGGTTGGAATTTGGACAAATGACATTCACCACCTATATGGTCGGTTTTAATATAATTAATTCAACAGATTGTGTCTAGTTTGTTTATTTACAGTTTTTAGTAATTAATTTTTGCATTTGCACTTTCTTTTCTTTACTTTTCAGTCTTTACTTTCTGCAATTTACTTTTACGCACAATACTTTTCTTTCTTTACTTTTTCAGTTTTTACTTTTCAGTAATTAGGAGGTAACTCCCCATTGCTAGGAATAAAGGTTAAGCTTTTATTACTAATATTTAGATTAATCTCCCTTAATTATAATATATAAACTATTTAAAACCTGACTTAATGAGGATACCGCCTGGTTGGTTGGTGACCGGTGTGAAATCACACGCGTATAACGCAAGCGCACGTATCATTCAAGTAGTATAAAAGGTATCGATCCCACGAGGACTTAATACCTAGGTTATTAATTTGTATGAGGCCAAATGATTACAAGTATCCAACGGGTTGATTGTTTGATTGGGTGGTGACTTTAAACTTAAAAACAAGTAAATAAAATGGTGCGAAAGTTGGTTGGAGAAAATTTAATATTAAGAAACTATTCAGGGTTGTGATTTCTTCCAATATAATTTTAAAAGATGAAGTGGTTATTTCATGTTTTGTAATATATTGGTTTACTAACCTAGAACACGAAATTCTGCAAAAGCCACTGTCGATGGTCAAATACAAATACCCAATGTAACCCAATGAATCATATTCCTATGTCAACCAAGTTACATGAATTCATTAAGATTAAGTTCCAATTATGGTTACCCCCGCCCGACAGGTATATTCCTATCCTGTAAATAAATCTATTAAAGGGTTATCTATCCTCAAGGAAGATCGTGGGTTATTAAGTATAGGGTCTTAAACCTAAAATCCCTTTTCCAAGTTCATTTTAAGTTTACCAGTTCAATCTTATTAATGTCCAGTTAAGAAGAAGCATTAAGACTAAAGCTAAATAAATAAACCTTTATATCACCCAAAACGTAAAATAACCCATTATTAACCGGTGATATTGGAATTCATCACAACCCCAGATAACTAACTTAGTTACGACACATAACTAGGGCTAGTAACAACTTAAAAATAAAATACATAAAGTAAAATGCTAAAAAGTAAAATGGTGGAAAATAAATAAAGAAAAATACAATAAAAGAAAATGCTAGAACTAGAGGATCTACTTTTATCACTACTATTTTAGATATCTCCCTTAATATAATATATTAACTTGTGTGATATTACCAACCAGCCATATAGGCGGCAACCTGATTAAGTCAAATTAAGTCCGACCGACCATAAATGCGGTATCATTATTTGTTCATAAACCAGTCATATAGGCGGTAATTACCAACCGACCAACCAGGCGGTATCAATGCTTAGTCAGGTTAAAACCAGTTTATAATTAACTACAAACCGACCAATATAGCGGTATCCTTGTTAAATCAAGTTTTAAATAGTTTATATATTATAATTATGGGAGATTAATCTAAATAGCAGTAATAAAAGTTTTACCTTTCACCCTAACAGGGGGAAGTTACCTCCTCATTGCTGAATAGTAAGAACTGAAAAAGTAAAGAAATTAAATTACTATTACATAAAGTAAAAAAAATTAATTACAAAACTGAAATTAAAACAAACTAGATACAAACTCCTTATTATTATCAGAGAATTCAGAGAGGAAGTTACATCTGAAACTGAAATTTCGAGCTGAATTTATAGGCGTCAGTAGGTGTCTCGCGTCGCGACGCGCAGAGTGTCGCGACGCGCGTAGATCATCGACAAGTGGCAGATTGGCTTCACGAGATCGTGACACGTGTCACGCTTTCGTCGGCGACTGGATTATTAGTGTCGGCAGCATATGATGGCAACACGTGTCCTGACATACGTTAGCGTGATTCGCTGAGATGTTAACACTTGGCAGGTGTATTTTAGCGTCGATGATGATTGTCAGCAGCATGTGATGGTGACACGTGACGGGCACACGTTAGCAGATTCAGCACATGTTAGCATCCGGCGTATTTTAGCAAAATCCCTCTTATTGGTCCACGTGTCCTGGTGCACGTTAGCATAGCTGCGGCGGACGTTAGCGGTCGTGATGCAGGCTGCTCATCGCGACGCGCCAAAAGACCATTTTATCCTTTTTTGTCCTTTTTCACTATTTTGGCCCCGAATCACCTCCAGAGAGTCCTGAAACTTTATTTATCTATAAAATAACACAAAACACATCAAAATATTCACAAAGCTCAAGAAACTATAGAAAATATTAGGTCAAATGAGTGAGAAATAGTGATACATTTACCACTCATCACACCCCCAAACAAAAACATAAAATAACATAAACATCTTTAAAATAAAATTAAACTAAGCCACTTTCGTAGGGATCACGGTTGTATTTAGCGTATGCAACAAGCCTTTAAACCTCTAGGTGTCCCTAGTGGACGAGTTGTAGTCTCGTGAGAGCTTACAGCAACGATACCCACAAACGTTTTAAAAAAGTAAAAAGATAGTAAAACTAATGCACACAAAAACAAAAAGACAAGAGAAAAGAGAATAAAGAAGTTAGTGATTAACCAGGTGAAACTTCTTATCCAAGTTTAGGGTTGTTTTATTTCTTTCTAAATTACTGAATAAGTAAATTCTCTGATCATTTTTACCATTCTTCATATACACAGCCAACAAAATATTAATCAACTCATTTTGCCCACAATAGTCACAAGTGTAGTTGAAAAGAAGGTAATATTTTTGTCCTAAAGTTATATCAGAATTCACACATTTTTTTTAAGCAATGAAATATTTTTCTGATATTTTTTTTTATATACAATATCTTCCATCCATGTAGCGATTTTTGGGTCAGTGACTCCCAAACCAGTTGGCTTTAGGGCACTAGGTGTTAAGACACCCCTACAGACTTAATTACTCAGATTTTCGATATAAATATATTTTTTATAACATCTTTTTGATCCATGTAGCGAGCTTTGGGCCAGTGACTCCCAAACCAGTTGGTTTTAGGGCACTAGGTATTAAAACACCCATACGGACTTAATTACTCGGATCTCAGACGTTTTTTTTATCCCATCGCTTTTTAGATGCTTCCTCCAATTAAACTAGAGCATTGAATATTACAAATTCATCAATTACTACTCATGTCAGTATGTTACATGTATGTTGATAATATCTGTCAACTGAGCATATGAAGATTCATTTTTAGTCAGTTTTATGGAGAATTCACAAATTAAATAATTCAAAAGGAAATAAACAAAAATTAACTTGTTTCGAAATAGGTTGAGATACATATCAGGAATGAAAATTCCTTACACAGCTATCTCACACCAATTTCACCCGATTAATCAAATTAAAAACACAAAATATTTTTTTGATTTTTTTGTAAAACTTTTCAATTTTTTTTTTGTATTTTTCGAAAAAATATCAAACCTAAAACTAAAAACAACATACAAACAAGATACTAATTAACTATTCCCCACCCCCAAACCTAAATGAGACATTGTCCCCAATGTCTTAAAAAGTAGAAGCTGAGTTCAGAAGATAGTACTTAGTTAGCTGAAATTCTACATCTAGAAAGGAAATTAAAGGTTGAGATCCAGATTTATCCGACGCTCTTTACCATGATCATTATCAGACCATTTTATCTTTGAAAGGACATGGTCAATCAATGGTTCGAAGGCTAAGATTTGGTCAATTAAATCATGGCAGTCCTGGCAGTGAAGATGAGTTCTTTCAGAGGTTTTGACACGAACCCATTTCTCCGAACATCATCAAGAAATACACAAAGAAAATCATAAAATCCATCTGCGTTGAATAATCCAATTGGTTTCTGGTGTATGTTCAAGTTCACCCAAGATAGCACTGTAAAAATATCCTCCAACGTACCCAAGCCACCTGGCAAAGCAATAAAAGCATCAGCACAATTAATCATTTCCACTAGTCATTCAGATATACCTGGCACGATCAGTTCTTCTCCATTTGATGATCCTATAAGATCCGCACCTGCCAATGGTTTTGGGATGATTCCCATAACTTGACTTTATCCATCTTGTATGGCCTTTGAAACAATCCCCATTAGTCCAAGACTGCCTCTGCCATATACTAGGTGTATATTCTTTTCAGCTATAACTCGACCCAATTCATGTGCTGCTTCTACGTATTGTGGGTTAGTACCAACACTAGTACCACAAAAGACACAAATATTTATAACTCGTCTTCTTGAAGTAGCTTCCATTTTATGTATGTTTCTTTTCTCAAATCTGGATGCCTTTAAAAGTGCAAAGATGAGTTGAATTTATAACACCTGAAAAGGGTGAGTAATAATAGCACTAATATCTTCCAAAGAACGATTAGTAGCAAAACAATAAATCGTGGAAGGTCAAAAATGTCTGGATCTTGTCGGAGAAAAATAAAAGAAAACAACAAAAAAAATCACAATTTTTAAGAAATATAAAGAGATATAATATTTACAATAATTTACGGCTTGATTGACGTCTATGCGTCAGGGACAAGCTTCCCATCCAATATTCTTAAAAATTGGCAAACAGGGTCTTTTGAGTCAAATTCTCGAGACTTAACTGATGTCTTTCTCTTTGGAATTGTGTATATAACACGCGAATTTTGTGATACACATATCCACTAGGATGCGTCTCAAGAGTTTTAGATATGTCATCCAAAGAATCCTTACTCAAGCCATCCCTAATGAAATTTATCTTATCTTCACGGTTATCAGACACCATTCCTAAAGAACGACAACAAGTATCACAAAACATACGAGCACATTTATAGCATACACCTATTTTTTAGCTCTTCTCTTTTTAACATAGGTGATTGACACGCTGACTGTTAACCTTGAATGTTTCATTGGTGTTGGGATCAAGTAACTCAACAGCTCCATATGGTAAAACCTGAGTGATCATAAATGGACCTGACTACCTTAATTTCAACTTTCCAGGGAAAAGTTTTAACCTTGAATTGTACAACAACACCTGCTGCCTTGGTTCCAATTATATGAGCACTATTTTTCGGTCATGCCATTTCTTGGTCTTTTCTTTGTACAGTTTACCATTCTCAAAAGGCTGTATGTGAAATTCCTCCAATTCTTTGAGCTGGTGGAACTATTTCTCTTCTGTTGCTTGTAGTGCAAGAATAGGCTTCTTCAGTACGCAGAACGATTTATCTTCAGGCTCCACAAATAATTTATCAGTAGAACTTTGCATTGCATTGGAGTTCTGGATGGTACTATGTATCATATCAAGTCTGAAACATTCCTCATTCTTTTTGTCATTCGGGAATTCCATGGCTTTGAAAACATTGAATTTTACTTCTTGGTCTTGTACCCTCATGGTTAGTTCTCCTTTTTTGTACATCAATAATGGTTCGACCTATAGCCAAGAATGGTCTCCCGAGTATGATGGGCACGTTTTCATCTTCCTCAATGTCAATGACAATAAAATCTGCTGGGAAAATGAATTTGTCAACTTTGACTAGCACATCTTCAACCACTCCTCTCGGAAATACGAGTGTTTTATCAGCAAGTTGCAAAGAGACTGATGTGGGCATTGTTTCTCCAATCTGCAGTTTCCTGTAAATAGAAAAAGGCATCAAGTTAACACTCGCACGTAGATCACACAAAGCCCTACCAAAGTTATGTTCTCGTATGATGCAAAGAATGGTGAAACTGCCTGAATCTTTCAACTTTAGGGGAAGATTCCTTTGAATGATGGCGCTGCATTCTTCTGATAATGCTACTGTCTCGTAATCTCCCAATCTCTGTTTTCGTGAAAGAATGTCTTTCATGAATTTGACATACCTGGGCATTTCTTCCAAGGCTTCTGCGAATGGAATATTGATATGCAGCTTTTTGAACACCTCCAGGAATCGAGCAAACTGCTTGTCCAGTTTGTTTTTCTGAAGACGCTGAGGAAAAGGTGGAGGTGGAGTGATTTGATCTTTTTCCTTTTATTCTTTTTCCTCCATATGTGGAACTACATCTTTTGGAACTTCTTCAATGGATGCCTTGATTCCAACATCTTTGTTGATCTCAGTACCACTTTTTAAAATAATGGCATGACACTGCTTCTTCCCCATGTTCCTTGGATTTGGTTTTGTATTGCTAGGAAGGTTACCTGGCGGTCTGTAACTCTGAGCATTGTCCAGTTATCCAATTTGATTCTCCAGTGCTTTGATAGAAGCAGATTGGTTCTGAAACATAAAATCATATTTTTTTAACTGAGTTAGCACTTCTGCTATTCCTGGTTCGTTGGCCTGCTCCTGGCCTTTGTTTTGTTGCTGTTGGAATCCGGGTGGTGGATAGTTCTGCTGCTGGAATCCAGGTGGTGGATTGTTCTTTTGTCCTGAATTGTTGCTCCATGAAAAATTGGGATGATTCTTCCACCCTGGGTTGTAGGTGTTGGAATATGGATTGTTCCCTTGTCTGTTGAAATTGCTGACATAATTCACCGTCTCTTCTTATTGGTTTGGCTCTGGTGCTCCTCCATAAGGTGAACTTGTGACTCCAATATTGCCTTGCATACTGAGAGTCTCCATGAATTTGCATATCTGATCTAGCTTGGCATTAACTGCTGTGTTGGCTCCAACTTCATAAATTCCAGCAATTCTCTGGATCATGCTTCTTTCTGTTGGCCACAAGGAATTGTTGTTAGCCATTTCTTCAATTAAGTACCAAGCTTGATCTTCTCATTTTGCCATCAAAGCTCCTCCAGCAGCAGCATTAATTGTGGTTCTCATCAGTCCAGAAAGTCCATTATAGAAAGTTTAGACTTGAAGCCATTTTGGAATATCATGGTGAGTACATTTCCGGAGCAAATCTTTGTACCTTTCCCAAGCTTCTTAGAGAGTTTCCGAGTCATATTGTACAAATAATGTGATGTCATTCCTCAGTTTTGTTGTTATGGCTGGTGGAAATTACTTTGCAAGGAATTTGGTGGCTAGAGTGTTCCAAGTTGTGATGGAAACTGCTGGTAGTGAATGTAGCCAGGCTTTAGCTCTGTCTTTCAAAGAATATGGGAAAATCTGCAGTCTCATTGCTTCTTCAGCTCCTAGGTTGTAATTGAAAGTGCCGCAAACTTCCAGGAAGTTGCTGATATGGGCATTAGGATCTTCAGTTGCATTTCCCCCAAACTGCATTGACTGATGAATCATCTGAATGCATGTTTTGATGTCACACGTATTTGCTGGTAAGGGAGGAAGTACAATACAAGAAATGAATCCGTCGACCACCAGAATGGTTCTGTCTCGAATGGGAATTGGTGGTGCAACTTCCAAAGGTTCAGGTTCCATGTTGACTAAAGCTTTTTGGCCTTCTCGCCTTTCCCTTCTCAACTGTCTGATGGTTGTTTCAATTTCTGGGTCAAGCGGTCGGAGTTCAAAGCTTCTGGTTCGTCTCATGTAGTGTCTGAGACCTGAAACATAAGAAAACATAAATAATAAGTAAAAAGAAATTAGATACAAGTAACGATATCTAACCCCAAAACTAATAGTGAAAGATAAATAAGTCCCCGGCAACAGCGCCAAAAACTTGACCGGTGTGAAATCACACACGTATAACGCAAGCGCACGTATCGTTCAAGTAGTATAAAAGGTATCGATCCCACGAGGACTTAATACTAAGGCTCAATAAATAAACCTTTATATTACCCAAAACGTAAAATAACCCCTTATTAACCGGTGATATTGGAATTCATCACAACCCCATATAACTAACTTAGTTACGACACATAACTAAGGCTAGTAACAACTTAAAAATAAAATACATAAAGTAAAATACTGAAAAGTAAAATGCTGGAAAATAAATAAAGAAAAATACAATAAAAGAAAATGCTAGAGCTAGAGGGTCTACTTTTATCACTACTATTTTAGATATCTCCCTTAATATAATATATTAACTTGTGTGATATTACCAACCAACCATATAGGCGGTAACCTGATTAAGTCAAATTAAGTCCGACTGACCATAAAGGCGGTATCATTATATGTTCATAAACCAGCCATATATATGGTAATTACCAACCCACCAACCAGATGGTATCCATGCTGTTGGGCAATTATGACCCATAGCGTCACTATTTGTAAAAGACATTGTGGTTTTTGTACAAATTAACTATGTGACAATTAAATTGTATTTTATCATTTTTAATTTGATTACTTAAATATATAAATGATAAAAGTCCTTATGATTAGTTCCAGATTATAAGATATGAGACAGTATCAATCCATAACGGTTTAATCATTAAATATCCCTAGTCGTAGTATTATCGAGATTGGACATCAATAATGCGGAATAGACTAGTATTGCACTTGTGCGTGTTATGGAAGTGTAACAGCATAGTTATCATATATTTAAGTATTGGATACTTATGCAAGTGTGATAGGAGGTTGTGTTTACCGATGGTACAGAAACAGCTTCGCTCTAGATAGACCCCGCGGAATCCCATTGGTAGTATGACTATATGTCTATGGGAATCCGCATCAGGGTAGGTGTATTTGGTTTTAACCTGAGACTTGCATCGCTAGTACTTGCGACAATCAATACGCTTTAGTTTTGGTCGTCCAGGACTTTAACAGGTTCTGTGTACGCCTCTTCTGGGTTTATTGAGAATCGTTGTGTATTGGGTGTGATGTCAAGACGGAAGTATCACTTCAGTCATATGGAGATGATGATCACGCAGGGATACAGAACTAGTACTCTAAATGGTTGCAACCATCGGGATAATATGACATGGTCATGATTATCCGATTAAAGAGACTAGTTACTTGTAATCCGATATATGCTTCGTACGGGGCATACACTATTCCAGCCCCAGGCCTTGCATGTGACATCCGATACTAGATCGTAATATGCAATACTACATATACTACGCCTGGCATAGATTATATATTCCTTTAAGAATATTTCTAAAGAATTGGGTAGGCACGGTGCTTTGCTAGAAGCCAACCATGTCTCGTAAATAGGTAAAAACGTAGTACGAAGTACGTACGTGTTCGGATTGTCCGACAACCGGATTTACTGCCAACATATCCAGGGATCTCATGGGTCGCTTCCCGAAGATTCACCGATGACGTATGATTCGAACATAATTAATCTGGGATTAATTACAGAGAGATTTTATCTTGGATAAAATACTATTTGAAGAGAGAGAACGATTAATTTGGAATTAATCGATAAAATAATATATTCGATATATTAAACGAAATTAGATTTCGACGCGGAATTAAAATCGGATTTTAATTTGGGCAAAAGAATTAATTTAGAATTAATTCGCAAGTGACGTGAATAGTAATTTTGCTAGGCATAATTATTTAATTAAATTTGATTTAATTGCGTCGTAACGTAAAATTCGTTAATTCGGAATTGGCAAACCCGAGCCCGGGAGTGTTTGCGGGCCCACTCGGATTTTGAATTCAAGTGGGGCCCACAAGTCACATCACTTGTCCATCAATCACCTTTATGGTGATGGAAGTTAGTGTAGGAATTAATGGTAACTTATGAAACACTCAATTGTCAAAGTGATTGACTTTTACCAAACCTTGGATTTGGTATATCATTTTGATTTAAAAAAAATTCAAAATACAAGTTATTCACTCACACACTCTTCCTATCATTCACGGTTTTGGGAACCAAATTACTTTCTCTATTTTATTTCTTCATTGGCCGAAACTAGGAGGAAGAAGAAGAAGAAGATTTTTGTTGCAAAAATTTTCTAAGTGCTAGCACACACAATGGATCATTCAAGGTGATAGGGAAACCAACCTTTGAGCTTGGAATCACTATTAAGCTTGGAGCTTTGATTTCTACTTCAAAGAGGAAGCTTGGAGACTTCTCAAAGGAGCAAAAGTTTTGTGTTCAACACCTCCAAAATCTGATCAATGTAAGTTTAATTTCGCTATTCTTCTTTGAGTATTCACTTGATTTCATTGCTTAAAGGATCTTGGGACACTTTAGAAACCCAACAATGGTATCATGGAGCCTATTTGAGCTTGAAATTTGATTAGGGTTTATATACTAAAATTTGGGTAAATTTGATATGAGCATGTTTTAATCAAATTGTTTGTTTGAGTATGCTTGTATGTTAATAACTTGGAGTTATACATGATCAATTTGATGAAAATTGAATTGGATTAATTTTCCCCAAATGCTATATGATGGCCAAATACTATAAGCTCCCTAAAGTCATGGTATTTTTTGTTCTTTTGATCATTGGATGAGTTTAAAGACTTGGGAAATATTGATTTGAGATTCAATTGGATTGAAAACGGAATCAGATATAAAATCCCTACTAATGCCGTGAGCTATAAGCATGGAAATGAGATGATTTTGTAACAATAATGTTGGACATGTATTGATTATGAATAAGCATGATTAATTGATTAAATTAGTATTTTGGAAATGTTAATTTAAATAGTTAATCATGGCTAAGCACTTTAATTAATTAAATTATGAAATTTGGAATTTTAGAATTTGATTAATTGGGCTTAATTTGGAATTGGGATTAAAATGTTGTATTTGGGCCTAATGGGCTTGGTTGGGCCAAGTTGGTTTAGGTCAATTGGATTGGATCCAAATTGGGCCTAAACCATTCCATTAAGTCCAAATATAAATAATGGGCCTTTTATGTTTAATTGGGCTTAATGGGCCGAAATTGGTTTCTTGGCAAATAGGGTGATTCCTTAATTGGGCTTTGGTATTTGGGTTTGACCCATATTAACCAAAGTCCATGCCTTAAGAAATTAATTGAAAGCCCATTGGACTTTAATTAAATGACATTGGATGTTAATTGGGCTTTGAGACCCATTTAGATTAGATTTAGAATCTAAGTCTTAAAGGCGCACTTAAAAGTGTAGTTATTTAATTTAGAATTAAATATGGAATTAGTATTGAATACAAACTAAATTAGATTTAAATTTTAGTTCGATATAATTCAAGAATTCGTACTTTGAGTACTTATTCTTAAACGAGTTGGACTCGCGCAAATCAAATCATTGTTTGAACATTGGATGATCACTTTAATCAAAGATTAATTAATTGGATTAGATTGATTGAATAACATGCTTTATGTGAATACATGGATGTGTTGAATGAATAATGTATATCGAATGGATATTGGAAGGGAAAAGACAATTTTGGAAATTGTTGTAAATTTAGAATTTAATAAATTGGACCTGCGTGTCCAGCATTTTCTCTCGATTCGTTGTAATTCTCTTCTCACCTAATTCCCCTCAAAGTTAATGAGGTTTCTTTAATTGTATTATGTAATTGGGTAGAAGTTAGAATAGTGCTAGCCGGGGAGAGGAAATGGAGTGATTTGTTCTAGGAACAATCTGTGAGATATCTATCCGCATATCATTATTAATTTATTTTCGCGCCTTATTATGGTTTTAGAATGCATGCTTAAGGGTGTATGATGAGACCTAACAAAGATAATAAATTGGTTGCCAATTTACGCGAAAAACCCTCAACAAATATTAAGCGTTTTCCTTTCATTGAGTGATTCTTACTCAAGATCCAAGATTGGCACTGGTTTGTTGGCCAAAGTCAAGACCTTAGTCCATCGTGGATGTGTTTGAATCATGAAGGCTTTGTTCCATATCGTATGTCTTGTCCAAGTTATGATTTGTTGGCCAAAGTCAATATCACTTCTTGTCCATCGACATCGATTACGAAGCTTTCCAAAGTCAATGGGTTCCGCTTAACTGGAATCATTAAGCTTGTTGTGCCAAAGCCAAGGCTTAGTTGATTCAGAGGGAAAAGGTTAGGAAAATATATTGGATATATTGGCATATATATATTGTATATATGTTTCGGACTTGGAGGTCCACCTACCGGATCTAGGAATTGGATGAGATCCAATTGATCTTAGAGATCTACCTAGTTAAATATCATACAGCTTGTTGGCCAAAGTCAAGGTTGTGTGTTATTTAACGGGATCCTAGCCCACTAGGAAACTAGGTTTCCCGAGTACTTAACAGAGGGTTAGAGGCTCGCTGAAAAATAGTGGGAGGCTAGTATTGAATTTGCAATTTCGTTCAAATATTTAGCTTTACGCGCTTTCAAATTTTTTGGCATTATATTTATTAGTTGGACTAATATTTTATTATTTTTCTTGTAACAGTTAGACTGTACCCATATATCGTTAATCGAATAGTTGGACTATTGCGATTAAGATGACAGAAAAGTTAAGCATTAGGGATATTGTCATGGCGATAATGTCTTTCATGGTACAAATTTTCAAGATTGGGACATGAATCTCAGGATTGTCCTGGGATCCGAGAAGTTGCTCTACACTATAGAGAGACCTCTTGGGCCTAAGCCCCGACTTGATCAGTTGCTTGAGCTAGAGCTTTGGAAGACTCATAGCGATGACAACGCGACTGCTCAATCGGTAATGCTTGCTGTTATGACTCTGCAATTCCGTCGTCAAAATAAGGGATTGGATCCCTATGAGATGATGGCGAAGTTGCATGATCTTCACCGATCTAATCTTAGATCGCAAAGATATGAGTTGCAGAAGAAGCTCTTTCGCGCTCGCATGTCAGAGGGTACGTCTGTTGAGCACCATGTGTCACAGATGATTGCTGACATTGAGCAGCTCGGACAGATGGGCATTGTGTTCGAGGCTGAGAGTTCAGTGGATTCGATCCTACAGTCTCTCCCTGACACTTGGAGTGGGTTCATCATGAACTACAATATATTGAACCAAGACCAAACTCTTGGAGATTTGATGTCCACACTGCGCGAAGCAGAAAAAGAGCTTCTAAAGGCAAGAAGCACGAGGCACACTTCACTTCAACATCTTAGACTCCAAGGGCTTGGCCCAAGGTGACTGGAGGTGTAAAGAAGAAGAAGAAGAAAGGCAAGGCCAAATCGTCAAAACCTTCTGGGAAGGGTAAGGACAAATCCCAAGATGTATGTCTGCAGTGCGGGAAGCGGGGTCATTGGAAGCGTGACTGCCGCGAGTACAAGGCACACATGAAGGAAATCAAAGCGGGCAAGGCACCGGCTTCAGGTATGTTTGTTGATAAGTGTGGTTTATACCCACTTATTATGACATTTTTAGCTTATTGTTTTGTTATATTTCGAGATATTAAATATCATTTATCATTTATTTTATGTTATATTTATAGGAGCATTAATACATGGATATGGGGACAATTGCACGTGTTTTGGGAATTTTCGGGAACACAGGACGAGCCCGGGAGCATTGGCGCCATGGCGCCAAAGTTGTATACAAACCACAGAGGAGGTGGCGCCATGGCGCCACCCATGAAGATAAGCATAGGCGCCATGGCGCTTAGGATTGAAGAGATAATGGCGCCATGGCGCCAGTTGAGGATTAAAGAGAGGCGCCATGGCGCCCACAAGCTAGCAGAGTCAATACATTTTCCCGAGGATTCAGCGCCCCGGCGCCCACTTACAAGCTGCAGCAATCCGGAAGAAAACCTACACGTTCCAGGATTCAATTTAGGGTTTTCAATAATCCTAATGACACCCAAAGACTCCCAGCCTCAACTATAAATATAACATTACATCCAACACTCAAGGGGAGGCTAATACACTGCACAAAACACAGAATTAAATATTTTTAAAGATCCAAGGAGTGGATTGAAGAGCGACAAGAGGAGATTAAGGCGGTGACGTCCGGAGAGGAAGAGATTCAATTCGGGTTTTATCTTCTTATTTCTTTCTTAGAACTCTAATGATTTCCATTAGATTCATGGTTTGTGTATCATTGATTTTATCTTTTGTCATAAACTAAACTCCTTAATTCTGGAGGATGGTGTAATCGATGCTTGAACCTTGTAATTGATTGTCAATTTTGTGATGAAGTTTTGTTGATTTATTTATATTCTTTTGAGTTTAATGCTTTATGTTTGTTGGCCACAAATATGATGATGAATGTTTAGAATCTATCACTCGAGATAGGGGATTTTGAATAGATCTAGAGAATTTGACCTAGGATTTTATAGAGTTCGAGAGAATCTGTAGTCCTTTGAAGTCGTTAATATAGAATCACAAATCGTAATGAGTTGTTAACTATTGGATTTTTATAGAGATATCGAAGTCTGTAGTTAATGATATTTTCACTCGGCACTCGAGAGAGGGAGTGGATAATTTTCGGAGTCTTGACTTATAAACAATATAACCGAACAATGGTAATTGGCATAACAAATACATATGTGACAGCTAGGTGAAATCAGGATCCAGAATCTCTATCGTATTAGTTCCTCCTATCCAATTATTTTTATATTTTATTTATTTATTAAAATCTTTATTATTTATTTTCTAAATAAAGTTAGGATTATCAATTGTAGTACTTAGTGCGAGTTAACGCAATCCATGTGGGTTCGACACTCTTAACTCATATTTATACTAAAACTTGACACCGTACACTTGCGGTACGATATAAAAATTTCACAACATTTGTTATAGAAATAAACATTGTTAGACAATTATGACCCATAGCGTCACTATTTGTAAAAGACATTGTGGTTTTTGTACAAATTAATTATGTAGCAATGGAAATTGCATTTTATCATTTTGTATTTTGATTACTTAAATATATAAATGATAAAAGTCATTATGATTAGTTTCAGATTATAAGATATGAGACAGTATCAATCCATAAAGGTTTAATCATTAAATATCCCTAGTCGTAGTATTATCGAGACTGGACATCGATAATGCGGAATAGACTAGTATTGCACTTGTGCGTGTTATGGAAGCGAAATGACATAGTTCTCATATATTTAAGTATTGGATACTTATGCAAGTGTGATATGAGGTTGTGTTTACCGATGGTATGGAAACAGCTTCGCTCTGGATAGACCCCGCGGAATCCCATTGGGAGTATGACTATATGTCTATGGGAATCTGCATCATGGTAGGTGTATTTGGTCTTAACCTGAGACTTACATCGCTAGTACTTGCGACAATCAATACGCTTTGGTTTTGGTCGTCCAGGACTTTAACAGGTTCTGTGTACGCATCTTCTGGGTTTATTGAGAATCATAGTGTATTGGGTGTGATGTCAAGATGGAAGTATCACTTCAGTCATATGGAGATGATGATCACGCATGGATACATAACTGGTACTCTAAATTGGTTGCAACCATCAGGATTATATGACTTGGTCATGATTATCCGATTAAAGAGACTAGTTGCTTGTAATTCAATATATGCTTCGTACGGGGCATACACTATTCCAGCCCCAGGCCTTGCATGTGACATCTGATACTGGATCGCTATATGCAATACTACGTATACTACGCCTGATATAGATTATATATTCCATTAAGAATATTTCTGGAGAATTAGGTAGGCACGATGCTTTGCTAGAAGCCAACAATGTCTCGTAAATCGGTAAAAATGATGTACGATGTACGTACGTGTTCGGATAGTCCGACGACCGAATTTACTGCCAACATATCCAGGGATCTCTTGGGTCGCTTCCCGAAGATTCACCGATGACGTATGATTCGAGCATAATTAATCTGGGATTAATTACAGAGAGATTTTATCTGGGATAAAATACTATATGAAGAGAGAGAACGATTAATTTGGAATTAATTGATAAAATAATATATTCGATAGATTAAATGAAATCAGATTTCGACACGGATTTAAAATTGGATTTTAATTCGGGCTAACGAATTAATTTAGAATTAATTCGTAAGCGACGTGAATAGTAATTTTGCTTGGCATTATTATTTAATTAAATTTGATTTAATTACGTCGCAACAGAAAGTTCGTTAATTTGGAATTAGCAAACTCGAGCCCGGGAGTGTTTGCGGGCCCCCTCGGATTTCGAATCAAGTGGGGCCCACAAGTCACATCACTTGTCACTTTGAGTGATGGTATTTGGTAACAATGATGATGACTTGCCTTACACACTTTGTATTGTTGATGGCTTGTGTAAGACTTTCACCAAAATTTTGGTAAATCATTTATTTGATTTTTGAAATCAAAATTGATAAGTCAACACACATTTTCTCTCTCTCTCATTCACGCAAATCTCACAAAATTGAACTCTCCCAATTTTCTTCTCTTTGCCGAATACACAAGGGGGAAAAGGTGAATTTTGTTGCAAAATTTACCAAGAGCTAGCACTCACAAGAATCATAAAAGGTGATGGGGAAACCATCTCAAGAGCTTGGAATCCTCTCAAAGCTTGGAGCTTCTTCATCTTCATCAAAGCTTGGAGCTTCTTCATCTTCATCAAACTTGGAGCTTGGCCAAATTCTTGGAGGAAATTTTTCAACTCAACACTTCCATAAACCGCTCATTGTAAGTATGATTCTGCCATACTTCTTTAATGTATTCACATATTTTTCTTTGCTTGAATGATCTTTGGGACTATAGTAGAAACTCAACAATGGTATCAGAGCCTAATTTGAGCAAGAAAAATATTAGGGTAAAATTTGGGTAAATTGGATTTGAGCATGATTTAACCAAATTGTTTGTTTGAGCATACTTGTATATGGATAACTTGGAGTTATTTATGATCAATTTCATGAAAAATTAATTGGATCAATTTTTGCCCAAAATTGAGGCTTGGCCGAAAGTTACTTGCCCTAAATTGTCATGGTATTTTTTGTTCTTTTGATCATTGGATGAGTTTGAACACTTGGGAAATGTTGATTTGAGATTCAATTGGATTGAAAACGAAATCGGACAAAAAACCCTTAAAATGTCGTGAGCAAGATGAGCATGAATGAGTTGATTTTTTGTTTCAAAATGTTGGACATGGGTTGAACAAATTAATACATGATTAATTGATTAAATTAGTATTTTGGAAATATTAATTTAGATAATTAATTGATGTAATACACTTTAATTAATTGAATTTTGAAATTTGGAAAATTAAAATTTAATTGGTTGGGCTTAGTTTAGAATTGGGCTTTAAATGTTGTATTTGGGCCTAATGGGCTTGGTTGGGGCAAGTTGATTTAAGTCAATTGGATTGGATCCAAATTGGACCTAAATCATTCCATTAATTCCAAATGTGACAAATGTGCCTTTTATGTTTAATTGTGCCTTATGGGCCTAAATTGGTTTCTTGGCAAATAAGGGTGATTCCTTAATTGGCCTTTGGTATTTGGGTTTGACCCATATTGACCAAAGTCCATGCCTTAAGAAATTAATTGAAAGCACATCAGACTTTAATTAAACGACATTGGATGTTAATTGGGCTTTGAGACCCATTAAGATTAGATTTGGAATTTAAATCTTTAAAGGCACATTAAAAAGTGTAGTTATTTAATTTAGAATTAAATATAGAATTAGTATTGAATACGAATTAAATTAGATTTAAATTGTAGTTCGATATAATTCAAGAATTTGTACTTTGAGTACTTATTCTCAAACGAGTTGGACTCGCGCAAAATCAAATTGTTGTTTGAACATTGGATGATCACTTTATTCAAGATTAATTAATTGGATTAGATTGATTGCATAACATGCTTTGTGTGAATACATGGATGTGTTGAATGAATAACGTATATCGGATAGATATTAGAAGGGAAATGGCAATTTTGGAAATTGTTGTAAATTTAGAATTTATTAAATTGGACCTGCCTGTCCAGCCTTATCTCTCTTGATTCTTTGTATTTCTCTTCTCACTTAATTCCCCTCAATGTTAATGAGGTTTCTCTTATTGTATTATGTAATTGGGTAGAAATAAGAATAGTGCTAGCCGGGGAGTGGAAATGGAGTGATTCGTTCTAGGAACAATCTGTGAAATATCCATCTGCATAACGTTATTAATTTATTTCCGCGCCTTATTATGCTTTTAGAATGCATGCTTAAGGATGTATGATGAGACCTAACAAAGATAATAAATTGGTTGCCAATTTACGCGAAAAACTCTCAACAAAATATTAAGTGTTTTCCTTCCATTGAGTGATTCTTACTCAAGATCCAAGATTGGCACTGGTTTGTTGGCCAAAGTCAAGACCTTTGTCCATCGCGGATGTGTTTGAATCATGAAGGCTTTGTTCCATATCGGTGTCTTGTCCAAGTTGTGATTTGTTGGCCAAAGTCAAGATCACTTCTTGTCCATCGACATCGATTACGAAGCTTTCCAAAGTCAATGCGTTCCGCTTAACTGGAATCATTAAGCTTGTTGTGCCAAAGCCAAAGCTTAGTTGATTCAGAGGAAAAAGGTTAGGAAAATATATTGGATATATTGGCATATATATTGTATATATGTTTCGGACTTGGAGGTCCACCTACCGGATTTAGGAATTAGATGAGATCCAATTGATCTTAGAGATCTACCTAGTTAAATATCATACAGCTTGTTGGACAAAGTCAAGGTTGTGTGTTATTTACCGGGATCCTAGCCCACTAGGAAACTAGGTTTCCCGAGTACTCAACAGAGGGTTAGAGGCTCGCCGAAAAATAGTGGGAGGCTAGTATTGAATTTGCAATTTCGTTCAAATACTTAGCATTACGCGCTTTCAAATTATTTCGTCAAATTATTTTATTAGTTGGACTAATATATTATTATTTTTCTTGTAACAGTTAGACTGTACCCAAACATCGTTAATCGAATAGTTGGACTATTGCGGTTAATATGACTGGAAAGTTAAGCATTAGGGATATTGTCATGGGCGACAACATCTTTAATGGCACAAACTTTTAGGATTGGGATATGAATCTCAAAATTGTTCTGGGATCCGAGAAGTTACTCTATACAATAGAGTGACCTCTTGGTCCTAAGCCCCGACCTGATCAGTTGTTTGAGCTAGAGCTTTGGAAGACTCATAGCGATGATAATGCGACTGCTCAATCGGTAATGCTTGCCGCTATGACTCTACAATTCCGTCTTCAAAACAAGGGGTTGGATCCCTATGAGATGATCACAAAGTTGCACGATCTCCACCGATCTAATCTTAGATCGCAAAGATACGAGTTACAGAAGAAGCTCTTCTGCGCTCGCATGTCAGAGGGTACGTCTGTTGAGCATCATGTCTCACAGATGATTGCTGACATTGAGCAGCTCGGACAGATAGGCATAGTCTTCGAGGCTGAGACTTCAGTGGATTTGATCCTACAGTCTCTCCCCGACCCATTGGTAGTATGACTATGTGTCTATGGGAATCCGCATTAGGGTAGGTGTATTTGGTCTTAACCTAAGACTTACATCGCCAGTACTTGCGACAATCAATATGCTTTGGTTTTGGCCGTCCAGGACTTTAATAGGTTCTGTGTACGCCTCTTCTGGGTTTATTGACAATCGTAGTGTATTGGGTGTGATGTCAAGATGGAAGTATCACTTCAGTCATATGGAGATGATGATCACGCAAGGATATAGAACTTGTACTCTAAAATGGTTGCAACCATTGGGATAATATGACTTGGTCATGATTATCAGATTAAAGAGACTAGTTGCTTGTAATCCGATATATGCTTCGTACGGGGCAGACACTATTCCAGCCCCAGGCCTTGCATGTGACATCTGATACTGGATCTCTATACGTAATACTACGTATACTACGTCTGATATAGATTATATATTCAATTAAGAATATTTCTGGAGAATTGGGTAGGCACAGTGCTTTGCTAGAAACCAACCATGTCTCGTAAATCGATAAAAAATGTATTACGAGGTACGTACGTGTTCGGATAGTCCGACGATCGAATTTACTGCCAACATATCCAGGGATCTCTTGGGTCGCTTCCCGAAGATTCACCGATGACGTATGATTCGAGCATAATTAATCTGTGATTAATTAAGGGGAGATTTTATCTGGGATAATATACTATTTGAAGAGAGAGAACGATTAATTTGGAATTAATTGATAAAATAATATATTCGATATATTAAACGAAATTAGATTTCGACGCGGAATTAAAATTGGATTTTAATTCGGGTTAACGAATTAATTTAGAATTAATTCGCAAGCGACGTGAATAATAATTTTGCTTGGCATTATTATTTAATTAAATTTGATTTAATTACGTCGCAACGGAAAGTTCATTAATTCAGAATTAGCGAACTCGAGCCCGGGAGTGTTTGCGGGCCCACTCGGATTTCGAATCAAGTGGGGCCCACAAGTCACTTGTCACTTTGAAAGATGGGTTTTGGTAACAATGATGATGACTTGCCTTACACACTTTGTATTGATGATGGCTTGTGTAAGACTTTTACCAAAATTTTGGTAAATCATTTATTTGATTTTTGAAATCAAAATTGATAAGTCAACACACATTTTCTCTCTCTTTCTCTCTCTCATTCACGCAAATCTCACAAAATTGAACTCTCCCAATTTTTTTCTCTTTGCCGAATACACAAGGAGGAAGAATGTGAATTTTGTTGCAAAATTTACCAAGAGCTAGCACTCACAAGAATCATAAAAGGTGATAGGGAAACCATCTCAAGAGCTTGGAATCCTCTCAAAGCTTGGAGCTTCTTCATCTTCATCAAACTGGAGCTTGGCCGAATTCTTGGAGGAAATTTTTGAACTCAACACTTCCATAAACCGCTCATTATAAGTATGATTCCGCCATACTTCTTTAATGTATTCACATGTTTTTCTATGCTTGAATGATCTTGGGACTATAGTAGAAACTCAACAAACATGTCTACTACTAGTTTTAAAAATTGGATTTTTGATTCTGGTTGTGGTACTCATATATGTAATGATGTGTAGGATCTGCAGATTAGCAGGAGACTGGACTCAGAAGAGATTGACCTTCGCGTTGGAAATGAGACACGAGTCGCCGTTTTGGCCGTTGGCACTTTTGTTTTGGAACTGCCCTCGGGGCATGTACTTAAACTTACAAACTGTTATTATGTACCTAGTTTGACTATGAATATTATTTTTGTATCTATGTTAGCCCAATGTGGGTATACTTTTGTATTTAGAAACACTGGGTGTTTTATGTATAAAAATGATATGGAAATTTGCATTGCTGATGTAAATAATGGTCTTTATATTTTGAATATGAATCAATCTCAAACATATAATGTAACAAACAAAAGGCTTAAAGTAAGTAACAAAGATGAAACTTACATGTGGCATTGTCGTCTGGGACACATAAACAAGACACATATATCCACACTTTCGAAGAGTGGGTACTTGGACGGATTTGATCCAAATTCATAAGACGTCTGCGAATCTTGTTTATTAGGCAAGATGCCTAAATCACCTTTTAGCGGTAAAGGTGCACGTGCCACCGAACTGTTAGCCCTCGTTCATAGTGACGTATGTGGGCCCATGTCTAGCCAGGCTAGAGGTGGATATGATTACTTCGTAACCTTTACAGATGATGCATCGCGTTATGGTTTTGTGTATCTTATGAGACACAAGTCAGAAACCTTTGAGAAATTCAAAGAGTTTCGACACGAAGTAGAAAAACAGACCGGCAAAAGTATTAAGATATTACGGTCGGACCGTGGTGGTGAATACTTGAGCAATGAGTTTCTCGATTACTTGAAAGAATATGGTATTCTTTCACAGTGGACTCCTCTCGAAACACCGCAATTAAACGGTGTGTCCGAACGGAGAAACCGAACTTTATTAACATGGTAAGGTCTATGATGAGTCGCACAGAGCTACTTATTTCCTTCTGGGGATATGCATTGAACAGTGCAATACTTATTTTGAATAAGGTTTCATCAAAGTCTGTTAAACAGACTCCGTATGAATATGGACAGGAAAGAAACCGGGTTTCTCATTTCTGAAGATTTGGGGTTGCTGGGCATACGTCAAACGTTTGGAAGGTACCAAACTTGAACCCAAATCGGATAAATGCCTATTTGTAGGATATCCTGTTGGGGTTAGTGCTCAGAGCACCAATCCGGACCGTATTTATGTCTGATTCATGAATACGAACATCCCCTTATTCCATAATATTACTTATTTATGGTTGCACCTCTTGTTTTTATATACGTATTCGATCTAATTACGATTAGATTGAAACTAAATGTGGTTTAGTGATATGTATATATTCGACAAATGCCCGATAATATATAATACAGCACACAGTTACAAAGGGAGTTTGTAATTAACATTGGGAAGTGTCACTGTTAAATATATATTATCAAATATAATTCTTGGTCAAGATTCACTAACACGGGTCGGTTAGTCAAATCTGTTGAGACCAGTACATGTCGTATATCGAGACTTGGTCCGATGGTTTATCCCAATGAACTATAAGTCTGGGGAGACTCGTATAGACGTGTAGGTGTTTATAGTGGATAAACACTGAACGACTCACCGAAGATTCTTAATGGATGGTACACCAACGTCAATAAGAATCTTCTCGGGTTGAGTAGCATAGTGGTCCGTCGACTTGAGATACCACTGTGGATGTATGAGACATCCTCCACACTTAGATGGCAGTCACGTCACCGATCTATTTAGATCAGACCTCCGCCTGTTCGTTGGGTGTGGACCGATCCTCAGGATATCCTGTGTGTATCAAGATAGGATCCGTCAGTTATGTGTACAGAGCATATGTAGTCCATATATAATTAGCAGTCTGTTAAATCTGTGGCCACAGTATACTTCAGAAGTAAGTTCCGATTGTTATTTAGAGATTGCTAATAGATACGTCGAAGGGATAATTCCTATAGAGATTTGACGTTTACATCTATATATCTAGGATTATCCGGATACCTGTGACGGAGGGATTATACGTATGTAATGACCTCGACCTGTATGATTCAGCGAGTTTATCCGTGATCATCATAATTTACGGGTGGATAGATTATGGACACGAAATTGGATTTTGTGACGGATATACCTGAATCTAGAGAGTCTCACTAATGAAATATACTCATAGAGCACTATGGCAACTTTTATGAATAATGATGATTATTTATAAATCGTTTAAACGTTAAACGAAAAATACATGCGAACGGGCCGAACCGTCATTTCCTAATTAATGTGTATTTATATTTTATATATGATATTATAAAATACACATTAATAATTGTCAAATAAAGGTATTTGACATATATCATTAATATATGTATTTGAGATATTTAAAGTAAATATAATACATATATTTGAGATATTTGTATTTAATTAATTATTTAATTATTTAATTCTTAAATGATTAATATAATTAAAATATAAATATCTTACAAAATGATAAAGTTAGGAAATGATTATAAGTGTTTATTTTTGACTTTAAAGTAAAGGAAATGGTAGTCAAATTGGATTTGACTTCTTTGATATTTGTTTAAAGTGATTAAAATTGAAATATCATTTTCCTTTAATTTTTTGTCAAATTTTCGGCCATGACCTTAATTAAATATAATGGTTATATTTTTTCAAGTTGCAATTTTTGACTTAATTTAAATCATTAAAAGGTTTGATGATAATTAAAACAAGTTGGCAAGTTGGCTTTAAATGAAACAAAGTAAAAATATCTAGATATTTTTATTTTATTTTCTTCACAAATTTCAGCCAAGGGCTAGTTTTGTTGAAGTATATATTGTTTCATTTATTTTAGGGTTTCATTAACCTTTTCACTTTATCAAAACTCCATTAAAACAAGGCAAAAAAAGGTAGAGAGAAAAGAAAAGAAAAACAAGGAAAAGCTTGGAATTTAGTAAGTATTTCCAACCTTCCATTAGAGAGTAATTTGTTCCTCTTTTTGTGGGCAACATCTTGTGATGTTCTTGAGTTTTTCTATTCTTTATTCTTTGTACTTTTGATGGATAAAAGTTTGATGAAGGTGATATGCATGTATGATGTTGGAAGTTTATTACTAGTGTAGTAATAAGCATTCTTTTAAGGTTTTAGAACCTTGTTGCCATTCTAGAGTTATTGACCCACCCTTAAATGACCTAGAATTGTTCTATAGTTATTTCATTGTGTTGATACTTGATTTGGATGGAAGAAACATGATCGAAGTATTGGATTTAACCAATTTGGTCTAATTTGTTCAATTTGAGAAATTGAAAATTGAGGGTTTAAGACCACTTCCAAATTTGGGGATTTTCATTTATATGGTGTATTAAGATATGTATATGATGCATATAAATTTTCATGTTGATTTGGATGTGTCTTGAAGGATGGAAGTGCAAAATGCACACTTTGGCCACCTAGTGAGGCTCTCGGCCAAGTGAAGCATTTTTGGGTTTTTTGTTGCTCTTGGTGTTTTGACATTTGGGACATGTTAAGTTCATCTTAGAAATGATTTAGAATCATCCAAAATTGATTTGAACAATTTCGGACTAAAATGAACAAAATGCCAAGTGTGAGGGCAATTCGGTAAATTCACATAAATTTGATTTATTGAATTTTATTTCATAATTTGATTATTGGATGATAAATAAATAAGTTAATTTTATTAATCCGAGAAAAAGTTTTGAAATCGGAAAATTTGATTTTCTCGTGTTTCCGCTTGCGTTACCGATATTCCCCCTTAAAACCCTAACAAATTGGTATCAGAGCAAGTCTGATTTTAGCCCCTTTAAAATGATTAGCTTGTTTTATATTCAATGTTTAATCATGTTTTCTTGACTTTATACATGCATGTTATAATCTAATTTGATTAGATTTAGGGTGTATGACACTTAATGGAATATCCCCGCTTAATAAGGTTTTATAGTAACTGGTATTTGGAATACTTATTTCTTGGTTCGCCTTGTCAATATGGTTTATGAATACTTTTTCGTGACTACACCCGAGACCGTGCCTCTGCTGTAAGGGTGTAGCCGATAGAGATTTATTTATGTCTGATGTATATTAGATACTAGATAAATTCAAGCGAAAGCGGAATCCTGAACGTGCCCTGGCTGTCAGGGTTACGCAAGTAACTTGAGTTTATCATTGCCGAGTTTACCTTGGTACGTCTCCTTGTGGGCCTGCCTTAGCAGCGACAACGAGAAACGACCAGGACCGGAACCCAGGAATCACTAGTGAGTGATTGACAATGAGTTGTCTACCTGTGAATATACGTAGGCGAGACCGTGCCTCTGCTGTGAGGCGAAATATATTCATGGGGTCCTCTTCCCATTATGGAATTCGATTTAATTATTGAATTCTCATTTTTTCTGTTGGGGGGTTACGGTATTACGTAAAATAATGGGAGGCACTGCTAAGTTTAAAAATCAATAACTTAGGCAGTGTGTATTATTATGGAAATAGCCGCTTGTTTGTTTTCCTTAATCTATATAGATAGAATTAAACTCTTAATTCACTGCACACATATTTTGATATGTTGTTCTGACTTGACTCTTGGTTGCAGTTATTCTAGAATAGGTTCTAGATACTACTAGACTAGGATATTATTAGATTGGTCTCTAAACCATCGGGAACTGTTGTTCCAATTTTCTTGAAAAATCAGATGGTTAATGACTTAGTTTCTAAGTCATGATAGATAATCTAGATAGATATCCCTTTTAATATATAATACTTTAGAGAGAATAGTTTCTTATGCAGTAAGAATTGACTTGAATTAGTTCATGTCTCGAGATTCTTGACTGGCATTAAGAAAGCCCCATTAGGTATTTATTTATCTTGTAATGACTTTTTTTAGCTTTAATGACCTTTAGAGGCAATGTCTTTGACACAATTTGCTAATCAGTTATTTGCAATTGTTGTGAATAGTTGAATACAAATAGTAAAGCTAAAGAAAGAAGATGTATATAGTTGTGTGTATAGAAAATATCGATTTTCACAATACTACAACTATAGGTATTGGATACCAGATCTCCCGTCTAGTTATTTAAAAATATTAGTTAACGATTGTTTTGATATTTGATATCGAAACTTGCGACTATTGGATAGTTACTTGTTCTTAATAAACAATTGTTATATATTTTAAATATAACTAGTAGTGTTATTGACGTAAAGATAAACATTAAGAAAAATTATTCGGAAAATAAATAATTTAGAACAGTACTTTATGAGTTTAATCACTTAAGCATTAGATGCTTATTCGTATGGTAAAGGATGGTTTGATACGAGATCACACCACACATCCTTATCCATTTAATGAATATTGTATTCAGGAAAGTGATTAAGATCTCGTTTAAACCAATGATTGTCATTGGACCACCAAATTTATTTAACTAATACATTGGATGTATGTAGTTTAATAAATAATAATTGCTTAAGGTAGTTTTTCTTTATTTCGTACCTTAGTTTGATGAATTGTCATAACTTAGTTACGTGTTTCTGAAGGAACACATATTGAAAGTCTTGAAAGTATCAGAACTTCAAATCTGTTATGATGAAACGTAGATTGAACATTTTTGACTTGTTCAAATATATTCAATCTGAAGTATTTTGAAAACTTGATCCTAAAATTCATTACATGTCTTTGAACTGTTCAAAGATCTTTGATACGATCAAACATTTGAATTTAAAGTAATTAGTTCTAGGTTATTCAGTGAATATGATTCATATTCAATATTATTCTTCCACGCTTCATCTTGATGGAATTGAGTAGTGGGAGCAGTCGAATCTTATATGATTTGATTCGTTTGATATTGAATGTTAACGAATTAGTTTTCATACTCTTGGGGATATGCTCCAGTATCACTAGTTTTATCTTTTTGATTTATGTTCATTAATTTCTACAGTTACATATATGATATGTAATAGGTAGAAAATCATTGAATATTTCTTTTATATAATAGTTATATAATGGAAATTACTTACACCTTTGAGGTATAAGTAAAAGTTTATCGTTTATTCTATTTAATAGGATATCTTTCCTACGATCCTAAGTAATAAAATTGTTTTATTACTTGGTGTGTAACATTTGATGTTAACTATTGTAGAAAAGACTTGACTTATGAAGTCAAATGTGAGAATGATAAATTATAAATGGAAACTAACGTAATTACTAAGATGAAATAACCCTTATACATCTTCTATATAAGTCTAATAGGATATCAGAATCATTTACGAGTATTTGATACTTAATGGTTTTTGTTGTTTTCTTTTATGAAGAAAATTATCCTATAACTTATAATGGAAGCGATATTTGATATCGATTCTGGAATTTCACCATTGAACCATAGATCTAAGATTGTTCATAGCTACTACGATCAAGTTTTGAACTTGATTAAGCTTTCATTATGAATTAGTTCATGATATGTGCCAATTGTTTGCGCGGCGAAAGCAGTGTGAGCTTGTTAAAGGTTTGACCTTTACAGTATGACAATGAGAAAAGTTATACTCAGCAATCTATTATAGATTCTGAGAAAACTTATCTCTAGTCAAACTAAATGAACAATTAGAGATATATTGGTTAATGTTAATATGAAAATGTACATTTTAACTAAAGAATGCAAAGTGGCGTTTTTGAATGACTTATTCAGATAAGAGATCAGTTGTGATTTCTTTGTTTGAAGAGTTCATTCTGGAATGGCCTTAGAGTTTGTGTTCTGTGAGATCGCAGTTTTGTGCTAAGCTTATAGAGCCTATTGTAGACTCGGATAAGTCTTCCAGAAATATGTGTTCTCTATTTTTGATATCGTCAGATTGTCTGATCTTGTCAAAGTATATAGAATACATATGTGATAAAAGGGTTAGTGGGGGCGTACAATTACTTTCTAGTGTTATTATCCTAACAACATTATCATTATTATAGTAATAATGAGATGTTTGTGAGGTAAAAGGTTTACCTAAGTCTTCTTTAGTCCGTGAAAACAGGGAGTAGTCTCTGTTATATACGATATAAAGTTTTATATAAGATATAAAACCAAGAGACTTGTGAGATACTCTTATTATTCGTACATAAGATATGATCTAATAAATGACATAACTAGGCTATCTGTATGACAGTTAGTATAACTGTTGGACAGTTATTGTGTGTCTTATATAAAGTATTCATCTTTCGTAAAAGATGATTCCTTTTTCCAAAGAGATATTGATTAGAATGTCTAATCAATCTTATGTATCATTTGATGATGACATCATAAATACTTTATAATGTGCGATTGTAGATATCGATTTAATCGTAATTGTTACGAGTTATTTTGATATCCTATAGACCATAGGATGGATCTTGAAATACGTTCTTTGTGATCCTTGAGATATTAAGAACGAGTTTCTAATTCATGGAGAATACAGTCTGCAACCATTAGGGTCATATTTGTTTTGAGACTAATTATGACGTTAGACCGTCTACATCATAAAGAGTCACAAAAGATGCAGTGGGAGTGTCATGAAGGATTCTACTATCTGAGTAGAATTAGATGCAACTTATGAAGTATTGACTTATGAAGTTGCATAATGACCTTATAAATTAGAAGTTTTAAATTGGTGTTGTGCTTGCGGTTGTCCGCATAGTATTTTTGGATTCGATTCATAAATGCTTGAACAACTTAGTAGCTGTAGCATAATACTGATGTAGCATCAAAGTCATATTAATGTATAATTTAGATTCTACAAAATATGAATGATGCTAACTATGGGAAACGATGGAGTTTGTTTGACAAACTCAATATGTCATAGCGGACCTGCTTTTTGTTGCATACCTCTTAAGTACTGGGTGAGCTTTTGAGGGCCATGTGCATACGATACACATTGAGATGTGTATATGATACCGTGGATTGGCACTAGAGCAAGTGGGAGAAATTATTGGGGTTGGTGCTCAGAGCGCCAATCCGGACCGTATTTATGTCTGATTCATGAATATGAACATCCCCTTATTCCATAATATTACTTATTTATGGTTGCACCTCTTGTTTTTATATACGTATTCGATCTAATTACGATTAGATTGAAACTAAATGTGGTTTAGTGATATGTATATATTAGAGAAAGGCCTGATAATATATAATACAGTACACAGTTACAAAAGGAGTTTGTAATTAACATTGGGAAGTGTCACAGTTAAATATATATTATCAAATATAGTTCTTGGTCAAGATTCACTAACACGGGTCGGTTAGTCAAATCTGTTGAGACCAGTACATGTCTTATATCGAGACTTGGTCCGATGGTTTTATCCCAATGAACCATAAGTCTGGGGAGACTCGTATAGACGTGTAGGTGTTTATATAGTGGATAAACACTGAACGACTCACCGAAGATTCTTAATGGATGGTACACCAACGTCAATAAGAATCTTCTCGGGTTGAGTAGCATAGTGGTCCTTCGACTTGAGATACCACTATGGATGTATGAGACATCCTCCACACTTAGATGGCAGTCACGTCACCGATCTATTTGGATCAGACCTCCGCCTGTTCGTTGGGTGTGGACCGATCCTCAGGATATCCTGTGTGTATCAAGATAGGATCCGTCAGTTATGTTACAGAGCATAGGTAGTCCATATATAATTAGCAGTCTGTTAAATCTGTGGCCACAGTATACTTCGGAAGTAAGTTCCGATTGTTATTTAGAGATTGCTAATAGATACGTCGACGGGATAATTCATATAGAGATTTCACGTTTACATTTATATCTCTAGGATTATCCGGATACCTGTGACGGAGGGATTATACGTATGCAATGACCTCGACCTGTATGATTCAGCGAGTTTATCCGTGATCGTCATAATTTATGGGTGGATAGATTATGGACACGAAATTGTATTTTGTGACGGATATACCTGAATCTAGAGACTCTTACTAATGAAATATACTCGTAGAGCACTAGGGCAACTTTTATGAATAATGATGATTATTTATAAATCGTTTAAACGTTAAACGAAAAATACATGCGAACGGGCCGAACCGTCATTTCATAATTAATGTGTATTTTATTTGATATATGATATTATAAATACACATTAATAAATGTCAAATAAAGGTATTTGACATATATCATAATATATGTATTTGAGATATTTAAAGTAAATATAATACATATATTTGAGATATTTGTATTTAATTAATTATTTAATTATTTAATTGTTAAATGATTAATATAATTAAAATAAATATCATACCAAATGATAAAGTTAGGAAATGATTATAAATGTTTATTGTTGACTTTAAAGTAAATGAAATGGTAGTCAAATTGGATTTGACTTCTTTGATATTTGTTTAAAGTGATTAAAATTGAAATATCATTTTCCTTTAATTTTTTGTCAAATTTTCGGCTATGACCTTAATTAAATATAATGGTTATATTTTTTCAAGTTGCAATTGTTGACTTAATTTAAATCATTAAAAGGTTTGATGATAATTAAAACAAGTTGGCAAGTTGGCTTTAAATGAAACAAGTAAAAATATCTAGATATTTTTATTTTATTTTCTTCACAAATTTTGGCCAAGGGCTAATTTTGTTGAAGTATATATGTTTTTCATTTATTTTAGGGTTTCATTAACCTTTTCACTTTATCAAAACGCCATTAAAACAAGGCAAAGAAGGTAGAGAGAAAAGAAAAGAAAAACAAGGAAAAGCTTGGAATTTAGTAAGTATTTCCAACCTCCCTTAGAGAGTAATTTGTTCCTCTTGTTGTGGGCAACATCTTGTGATGTTCTTGAGTTTTTCTATTCTTTATTCTTTGTACTTTTGATGGATAAAAGTTTGATGAAGGTGATATGCATGTATGATGTTGGAAGTTTATTACTAGTGTAGTAATAAGCATTCTTTTAAGGTTTTAGAACCTTGTTACCATTCTAGAGTTATTTACCCACTCTTAATAACCTATAATTGATCTATAGTTGTTTCATTGTGTTGAGACTTGATTTGGATGGAAGTAACATGATCGAAGTATTGGATTTAGCCAATTTGGTCTAATTTGTCCAATTTAAAGAAATTGAAAAATTAGGGTTTAAGCCCACTTCCAAATTTGGGGCTTTTCATTTATATGGTGTATTAAGATATGTATATGATGCATATAAAGTTTCATGTTGATTGGATTTCATTTGGATGTGTCTTGAAGCATGGAAGTGCAAAATGGCCACCTAGTGAGGCTCTCGGCCAAGTGAATCATTTTTGGGTTTTTTGTTGCTCTTGGTGTTTTGACATTTGGGACATGTTAAGTTCATCTTAGAAATGATTTAGAATCATCCAAAATTGATTTGAACAATTTCGGACTAAAATGAACAAAATGCCAAGTGTAAGGGCAATTCGGTAAATTCACATAAATTTGATTTATTGAATTTTATTTCATAATTTGATTATTGGATGATAAATAAATAAGTTTATTTTATTAATCCGAGAAAAAATTTTGAAATCGGAAAATTTGATTTTCCCGTGTTTCCGCTGCGTTACCGATATTCCCCCTTAAAACCCTAACATATCCTAGGGAAACCAAAGGATATTACTTCTATCACCCACAAGAGAACAAAGTATTTGTTGCTCTACATGCGGTTTTCCTTGAGAAGGAATTCCTAAATGCAGTGATAAGTGGGAGGAAAGTAGAACTCGATGAAAATTAGAGTGATATTGTTCCTGACACAGAATCCTTAACGGAACAAGAACAGTTCATCAGGGATGAAACTATACCACAATCTTCGAATACACAAGGACCGCGTTGGTCGGAGAGAGTCAGAAAACAACCTGAGAGGTATGGGTTTCTGATCTCACCTCATTTGGATATTAATCTTATTGAGGAAGACGAGCCGGCTACGTATGAGGAAGCGATACAAGGTATCGACTCCGGTTTATGGCAAGATGCCATGAATTCCGAAATGGATTCCATGTACACCAACCAAGTTTGGACACTGGTTGATGCACCAGAAGGCGTAAAGCCTATTGGTTGTAAATGGATCTTCAAGAAGAAGACCGACATGGATGGCAACATACAAACGTACAAAGCTAGGCTTGTAGCTAAAGGGTATCGTCAACAACATGGTGTCGATTATGACAAAACTTTTTCACCCGTTGCCATGATTAAATCCATTCGGATAATGCTTGCTATTGCTGCATATTTCGATTACTAGATATGGCAGATTGACGTCAAAACCGCTTTCCTTAACGGAAACCTTTTGGAGGATGTTTATATGCAACAGCCTGACGGTTTTGTCGTACCAAGACTTGCAAACAAGGTTTGTATGTTAAATTGATCCATTTATGGATTGAAGCAAGCATCGCGTTCTTGGAACCAACATTTTGATGAGATCATAAAAGAATATGATTTCGTTCAAAACGAGGACGATCCTTGTGTATATAAGAAGGTTAGTGGGAGCGCACTGACATTCATTGTCTTTTACGTTGAAGATGTATTGCTTATTGGCAATGACTTTCCCATGTTAACGTCGGTGAAAGCTTGGCTTTCATTAAAATTCTTTATGAAGGATCTGAGAGAAGCAGCCTTTATTCTGGGAATAAAGATCTACCGTGATAGATCTAGAAAGCTGCTTGGACTCTCCTACAGCACGTACATTGACAAAGTGTTGAAGAGATTCAACATGGATCAGTCCAAGAGAGGACTGTTGGCAGTGTCACATGGCGTCACTCTATCTAAGGACATGTGTCCTAAAACTCAAGATGAGAGAGACAGCATGAGTCGGATACTGTTCGCCTTGGTAGTCGGATCGATCATGTATGCCATGATATGTACGCGACCTGATGTCTCGTATGCTTTGAGCATGTGTAGTCGCTATCAGGCCGATCCAGGTGATGGTCACTGGATGGTGGTTAAGAATATCCTTAAGTATCTTAGACGAACTAACGATGCTTTCTTAATCTATGAAGATGGAGAACTTGAGGTAACTGGGTATACCGATGCAAGTTTCCAAACCGATAAAGACGACTGCAAGTCGCAATCCGGGTACATATTTTGTTTGAATAACGGAGCAGTAAGCTGGAAATCTTCCAAGCAAGAGACTGTTGCCGATTCAACAACAGAAGCGGAGTATATTGCTGCAGCTGAACCAACAAAAGAGGCAGTTTGGATCCATAAATTCCTAATTGGATTATGAGTAGTTCCGTTAGCAGCTGAGCCCGTTCTATTGTATTATGATAATAACGGGGCTATATCGCAGGCTAAAGAACCGCGATCTCATCAACGATCCAAGCACGTTCTTCGACGTTTCCATCTGATTCGTGAGATCATACATCGTGGCGATGTGAAGATCGAGAAGGTCACATCAGAGGATAACATTGCAGATCCGCTGACTAACGCTATTCCTCAGCAAAAGTTTGAGCGACATGTACATAGTTCAGGTGTTAGAAGCTTGAGTGACTGGCTATAGGCCAAGTGGGAGATTGTTGGAAAATTATGACCCATAGCGTCACTATTTGTAAAAGACATTGTGGTTTTTGTACAAATTAACTATGTGACAATGAAATTGCATTTTATCATTTTGTAATTTGATTACTTAAATATATAAATGATAAAAGTCCTTATGATTAGTTCCGGATTATAAGATATGAGACAGTATCAATCCATAACGGTTTAATCATTTAATATCCTTAGTCGTAGTATTATCGAGATTGGACATCGATAAAGCGGAATAGACTAGTATTGCACTTGTGCGTGTTATGGAAGCGTAACATCATAGTTCTCATATATTTAAGTATTGGATAGTTATGCAAGTGTGATAGGAGGTTGTGTTTACCGATGGTACGGAAACAGCTTCGCTCTGGATAGACCCCGCGGAATCCCATTGGTAGTATGACTATGTGTCTATGGGAATCTGCATCAGGGTAGATGTATTTGGTCTTAACCTGAGACTTGCATCGCTAGTACTTGCGACAATCAATACGCTTTGGTTTTGGTCGTCCAGGACTTTAACAGGTTCTGTGTACGTCTTTTCTGGGTTTATTGAGAATCGTAGTGTATTGGGTGTGATGTCAAGACGGAAGTATCACTTCAGTCATATGGAGATGATGATCACGCAGGGATACAGAACTGGTACTCTAAATGGTTGCAACCATCGGGATAATATGACATGGTCATGATTATCCGATTAAAGAGACTAGTTGCTTGTAATCCGATATATGCTTCGTATGGGGCAGACATTATTCCAGCCCCAGGCCTTGCATGTGACATCCGATACTAGATCGTTATACGCAATACTACATATACTATGCCTGACATATATTATATATTCCTTTAAGAATATTTCTAGAGAATTGGGTAGGCACGGTGCTTTGCTAGAATACAACCATGTCTCGTAAATCGGTAAAAATGTAGTACGAGGTACGTACGTGTTCGGATTGTCCGACGATCGGATTTACTGCCAAAATATCCAGGGATCTCATGGGTCGCTTCTCGAAGATTCACCGATGACGTATGATTCCAACATAATTAATCTGGGATTAATTACGGAGAGATTTTATCTTGGATAAAATACTATTTGAAGAGAGAGAAGGATTAATTTGGAATTAATCGATAAATAATATATTCGATATATTAAAAGAAATTAGATTTCGACGCATAATTAAAATCGGATTTTAATTCGGGCAAACGAATTAATTTAGAATTAATTCGCAAGCGACGTGAATAGGAATTTTGCTAGTCATAATTATTTAATTAAATTTGATTTAATTGCGTCGTAACATAAAATTCGTTAATTCGGAATTAGCGAACCCGAGCCCAGGAGTGTTTGCGAGCCCAATCGGATTTTGAATTCAAGTGGGGCCCACAAGTCACATCACTTGTCCATCAGTAACCTTTATGGTGATGGAAGTTAGTGTAGGAATTAATGGTAACTTATGAAACACTCAATTGTCAAAGTGATTGACTTTTACCAAACCTTGGATTTGGTATATCATTTTGATTTTAGAAATTCAAAATACAAGTTATTCACTCACTCACTCACTCTTCCTATCATTCACGGTTTTGGGAACCAAATTACTCTCTCCATTTTCTTTCTTCTTTGGCCGAAACTAGGAGGAAGAAGAAGAAGATTTTTGTTGCAAAAATTTTCTAAGTGCTAGCACACACAATGGATCATTCAAGGTGATAGGGAAACCAACCTTTGAGCTTGGAATCACCATTAATCTTGGAGCTTGGATTTCTACTTCAAAGAGGAAGCTTGGAGACTTCTCAAATGAGCAAAAGTTTTGTGTTCAACACCTCCAAAATCCGATCAAAGTAAGTTTAATTCCGCTATTATTCTTTGAGTATTCACTTGATTTCATTGCTTAAATGATCTTGGGACACTTTAGAAACCCAACACATGCTTAGTCAGGTTAAAACCAATTTATAATTTATTACCAACCGACCAATATAGCGGTATCTTTGTTAAGTCAAGTTTTAAATAGTTTATATATTATAATTAAGGGAGATTAATCTAAATAGCAGTAATAAAAGTTTTACTTTTCAGCCTAGCAGGGGGAAGTTACCTCCCCATTCCTGTTTAGTAAAAACTGAAAAAGTAAAGAAAGTAAATTACTCTTATAAAAAGTAAATAAAATTAATTACAAAACTGAAATTAAAACAAACTAGATACAAACTTATTATTATCAGAGAATTTAAAGAGGAATGTACATCTGAAACTGAAATTTTGAGATGAATTTATAGGCATCGGTAGGTGTCTCACGTCGCGACGCATATAGCTCATCGATAAGTGGCAGATTGGCTTCGGAAGATCGTGACATGTGTCACGCTTTCGTCGGCGGCTGAATTATTAGTGTCGGTAGCATGTGATGATGACACGTGTCTCGGCGCACGTTAGCATGATTCGCTGAGATGTTGACACGTTGTAGGTGCATTTTAGCATCGATTATGATTGTCTGCAGCATGTGATGGTGACACGTGGCAGGCACACGTTAGCTTGATCGGTTGTGATGTTGACATGTGGTAGGCGCACGTTAGTAGATTCGGCGCACGTTAGCATCCGGTGCATTTTAGCAAAATCCCTCTGATTGGTCCACGTGTCCCGGCGCACATTAGCATAGCTGCGGCGCATGTTAGCGGTCGCGATGCGCCGAATGACCATTTTTTCCTTTTTTGCGTTTTTCACTATTTTGGCCCCGAATCACTTCCAGAGAGTCTTGAAATTTTATTTATCTACAAAATAACACAAAACAAATCAAAATATTCACAAAGCTCAAGAAACTATACAAAATCTTAGGACAAATGAGTGAGAACTAGTGATACATTTACCACTCATTAGTCGGTTGGTAATTAATTATTAATTGACTTAATTAGGATACCGCCTATATGGCTGGTTGGTAATTATCACACAAAGTTTATATATTATAATAAGGGAGATATCTAAAATAGTAGTAATAAAATTGGATCCTCTAACCTCAGCATTTTCTTTTATTGTAATTTTACATTTTTAATTTTCAGCATTTACTTTTCCGCCTTTACTTTTCCGCATTTACTTTCCAGCATTTACTTTTCCGTAAATAGTAGTAATAAAATTGGATCCTCTAACCTCAGCATTTTATTTAAGTTATTTTACCCCGGTTTATAAGGGGACTTACAGTTTGGGTAATATCAAAGTTTATTTATTGAGTCTTAGTCTTAATACTTTTTGTTAACTGACCATTAATAAGATTGATCTGGTAAACTTAAAATGAACTTGGAGAAGGAATTTTAGGTTTAAGACCTAAGACTTAATAGCCCACGATCTTCCTCGAGGATAGATAACCCTTTAATAGATTTCCTTACATGATATGAATATACCTGTCGGGCGGGGGTAACCATAATTGGAACTTAATCTCAATGAATTCAGGTAACTTGATCGACATAGGAATATGATTAATAAAGTTATACTGGGTATTTGTATTTGACCATCGGAAGAGGCTTTTGCATAATTTCGTGTTCCAAGTTAATAAACTGATATATTACACAAACGTAAAATAACCACTTCATCTTAAAAAGATATTGGAAAGATTCACAACCATGGATAGTTTAATAATCTTGAATTTTCATCAATTTACTTTCACAAAATTTTATTTACTTGTTTTAAGTTTAAAGTCACCATCCAATCAAACAATCAATTCATTAGATACTCGTAAAAATTTGGCTTCATAAATTAATAGCTTAGGTAATAAGTCCTCGTGGAATCGATATTTTTTATACTACTTGAACGATACATGCGCTTGCGTTATACGCGTGTGATTACGCCGATCAAATTTTTGGTGCCGTTGCCGGGGACTTATTTATCTTTCACTATTAGTTTTAGGGTTAAATACGTTACTTGTGTCTAATTTCTTCTTACTTATTATTTATGTTTTCTTGTGTTTCAGGTTCTCAGACACTACATGAGATGAACCAGAAGCTTTTAAATCCGTCCGCTTGACCCAGAAATTGAAAGAACCATCAGACAGTTGAGAAGGGAAAGGCGAGAAGGCTAAGAAGCACTTATCAACATGGAACCTGAATCTTTGGAAGTTGCACCACCAATTCCCATTCGAGATAAAACCATTCCAGTGGTTGACGACTTCATTTCCTGTATTGTACTTCCTCCCTTACCAGTAAATGCGTGTGACATCAAAACATGCATTCAGATGATACAGCAGTCAGTTCAGTTTGGGGGGAATGCAACTGAAGATCCTAATGCCCACATTAGCAACTTCCTGGAAGTTTGCGGCAGTTTTAATTACAACCGAGTAGCTGAAGAAGTAATGAGACTGCATGTTTTTCCATATTCCTTGAAAGACAGAGCTAAGGCTTGGCTACATTCACTACCAGCAGGTTCCATCACAACTTGGAACACTCTAGCCACCAAATTCCTTACAAAGTATTTTCCACCAGCCAGAACTGCAAAGTTGAGGAATGACATTACATCCTTTATGCAATTAGACTCAAAATCCCTCTGCAAAGCTTGGGAAAGGTACAAGGATTTACTCAGAAAATGTCTTCACCATGAGATTGCAAAATGGCTACAAGTCCAAATCTTCTGTAATGGACTTTCTGGAATAATGAGAACCACAATTGATACGGCTGCTGGAGGAGCTTTAATGGCAAAATGAGAAGATCAGGCTTGGGGCCTAATTGAAGAAATGGCCAACAACAATTCATTGTGGCCAATAGAAAAAAAGCACGATCTAAAGAATTTCTGGAATTTATGAAGTTGGAGCCAACACAGCAGTGAATGCGAAGCTGGATTAGATATGCAAATTAATGGAAACTCTCAACACGCAAGGCAATATTGGATCCACAAGTTCACCATATAGAGCAGTATCAGAGACAACCCAACATGAAGAAATGGTGAATTATGTCAACAATTTCAACAGACAATGGAACAATCCATATTCCAACACCTACAACCTAGGGTGGATGAATCATCCCAATTTCACATGGAGCAACAATTTGGGGCAAAAGAACTATCCACCACCTGGATTCCAACAACAAAACAAAGGCCAAGAGCACGAAAAAGAACCAGGAATAGCGGAAGTGCTGGCCCAATTAAAAAAATATGATGCTATGTTTCAGAGCCAATCAGCTTCCATTAAAGCACTGGAAAATCAAATTGGACAACTGGCCAATGCTCAAAGTTACAGACCACCAGATAACCTTCATAGCAACACAGAACCAAATCCAAGGAACCAAGGGAAGGAGCAATGTCAAGCCATTACTTTGAAAAGCGGTACTAAAATCAACAAAGATGTTAGAATCAAGGCATCTATTGAAGAAGTTCTAAAAGATGCAGTTCCACAGATGGAGGAAAAAAAGCAAAGGAAAAAGATCAAGAAAGAATCATTATACCTCCACCTTTTCCACAGCGACTCCAGAAAAGTAAACAGGACAAGCAGTTTGCTCGATTCTTGGAGATGTTCAAAAAGCTGCATATCAACATCCCATTTGCAGAAGCGTTGGAAGAAATGCCCATCTATGTCAAATTCATGAAAGATATTCTTTCACGAAAACGGAGATTGGGAGAATACGAGACAAAGCATTGACATAAGAATGCAGCGCCATCATTCAGAGGAAGCTTCCCCCAAAGTTGAAAGATCCTGACAGTTTTACTAGTCCATGCACCATTGGAGAACATTATATCGGTAAAGCTTTATGTTATTTAGGTGCAAGTGTTAATTTAATGCATTTTTCTATTTACAGGAAACTACAAATTGGAGAAGCAATGCCCACCTCAGTCTCTCTGCAACTTGCTGATAGAACGCTCGCATTTCTGAGAGGAGTAGTTGAAGATGTGCTGGTCAAAGTCGATAAACGCATTCTCCCAGCAGATTTCATTATCCTTGACATGGAAGAAGATAAAGATATACCTATCATCCTGAGAGACCATTCTTGGCTACAGGTCGAACTGTTATTGATGTACAAAAAAGAGAATTAACCATGAAAGTGCAGGACCAATAAGTTACCTTCAATGTTTTCAAAGCAATGAAGTTCCCGAGTGATGAAAAGGAAGCGAAATGTTTCATAATTGATGTTGTTGATAGTATCATCCAAGATAATGATACAATTCTCACGGATAAACTTGAAGCTTGCATCACCAATATGACTGACAGCGAGCTAGGTGAAGAAATTCTAGAATGTATCAACTACCTTGACAAGCCCTTCCGCTTCAAAATGACACCACGGGTGGAAAGTCTGGAACTACCAAAGAAGGTTCGAATCAAGCCTTCGATTGAAGAACCACCGCAGCTGGAGCTAAAGCTACTTTCGAGCCATCTCATTATGCATTCTTAGGAAACATTTCTGAATTACCTGTGATTATTTCTTCTTCGCTAACATTGGAGCAGGAAGAAAAGTTGCTGAGAGTGTTACGAGAACACAAGAAAGCCATTGGCTGGACTATAGCAGACATTCGAGGCATTAGTCCATCATTTTGCATGCACAAAATTATGATGAATGACGAGTATAAACCTATAGTGGAGCATCAACGGAGACTAAATCCAATCATGAAGGAGGTCGTGAAGAAAGAAATCATCAAATGTTTGGATGCTGGCATCATCCACCCCATCTCTGACAGCACTTGGGTGAGTCCTATGCACTGTGTGCCAGAAATGAGGAATTATTGTAGTCACAAATGAAAAGAACGAGCTGATACCAACAAGAACGGTGACTGGATGTAGAGTATGCATGGACTACAGGAAGCTGAACAAAGCAACAAGGAAAGATCATTTTCCGCAACCATTCATTGACCAGATGCTAGACAGATTGGTGAGACATGAGTTCTATTACTTTCTGGACGGATACTCGGGGTACAATCAGATAGCCATCACCCCAAAAGATCAGGAGAAAACAATTTTTACATGTCCGTACGGTACTTTTGCTTTCCGCAGGATGCCATTTGGACTATGTAATGCTCCTGCCACATTTCAACGTTGCATGATGGCCATCTTCTCAGACATGCTGGAACAAAATATGGAGGTTTTCATGGATGCTTTCTCTAAGTTTGGAGATTCTTTCGACCACTGCTTGCAAATTCTTGAACAGGTGCTACAAAGATGTGAAGATACCAACCAAGTACTCAACTGGGAAAAATGCCACTTCATGGTGAAGGAAGGCATCATTCTGGGACATCGAATCTCACAAAAAGGAATCGAAGTAGACAAAACAAAGGTCGAAACAATTGAAAAACTACCTCCACCAACAACTGTCAAAAGGATTTAAAGTTTTCTCGGACATGCTGGCTTATACATGAGATTTACTAAAGACTTCTCAAAGATTTCTAAACCTCTATGCAATCTTCTAGAGAAAGATGTGCCTTTCAACTTCACCAAAAAATGCCACGAAGCTTTTGAGATCCTAAAACAGAAACTGGTTTCTGCTCCCATCATTGCAGCACCAGACTGGACCCTTCTATTTGAGGTGATGTGTGATGCTAGTGATTTTGCTGTAGGTGCAATTTTGGGACAACGTAAAGAAAATTTTCCACACCATTTACTACTCTAGCAGAACTCTGAATGAAGCTTAACTCAACTACACAACCACTGAAAATGAGTTGCTTGCAGTTGTGTTTGCTTTTGATAAATTTCATTCTTATCTGCTGGGTCCCAAAGTGGTGATCTACAGAGATCATTCAGCAATCAAATATTTGATCGCGAAGAAAGATTCCAAACCCAGATTGATCCGTTGGATACTTCTATTACAAGAATTTGACGTGGAGATCCGAGACTGGAAAAGAACAGAAAACCAAGTGGCATATCACTTATCGAGGCTTAAGAATTGAGAAATAGCTGGCAAAGAACTGACAATCAAAAATTTTCCATATGAATAGTTATTTTCAATGAAACACCATGATGTCCCTTGGTATGCTGACTATGTCAACTACATAGTATTAAGAAAATGGCCATTGGAATGGACAACTCAGCAATGAAAGAAGTTCTTCAAAGAAGTCAAACACTATATCTGGGATGAGTCGTACCTGTTCAAATGCTCTGCTGATCAATTACTGAGACGTTGTGTTCCACATGGAGGTCAATAGTATCTTGCAGCATTGTCTTTCATCACCATACAGCAGACACTTTAACGGAAATAAAACTGCAGCCAAAGTCTTACAATTAGGTTTGTTCTGGCCCACTCTATTTAAAAATGCTTACTTATTTGCTCTTCAATGTGACATGTGCCAGAGAACGGGAAATATTTCGAGGAGAAATGAAGGACCTCTGCAAAACATTATGGAATTGGAGATATTTGATGTATGAGGTATTGATTTTATGAGACCCTTTGTTCCATCATTCGGAAACATGTACATATTGGTTGTAGTAGACTATGTCTCAAAATAGGTTGAAGCAATTGCACTGCCATCCAATGATTCAAAAGTGGTGATTAAATTCCTTAAGAAGAATATTTTCACTCGTTTTGGAACACCTCGGGCGATTATCAGTGATGGTGGCACACATTTCTGCAACAGATACTTTGATGCACTCCTATCCAAATATAGAGTTACTCATAAAGTTGCCACAGCCTACAATCCACAGTCAAATGGACAAGTTGAAGTCTCAAACAGAGAGATCAAAAGAATATTGGAGAGAACCGTTGGATGAACAAGGAGAGACTGGTCTACAAAACTGGATGACATATTATGGACCTACCGGACAGCTTACAAGACACCGATTAGTATGTCCCCATATCGAATGGTGTTTGGCAAAACGTGCCATCTGCCAGTGGAACTTGAACACAAGGCGTACTGGGCACTGAAGAAGTTGAATCTTGATACACAAGCTGCAGGAGAGAAACGACTTCACCAACTCAACGAATTGGAGGAGTTTCGCCTACATGCTTATGAGAACGCCAAATTATACAAAGAAAAGACCAAGAAATGGCATGATCGAAAAATAGTGCGCAGACAATTGGAACCAATACATCAGGTGTTGTTATACAATTCAAGGTTGAAACTTTTCCCTGGAAAGTTGAAATCAAGATGGTCAGGTCCATTTGTAGTCACTCAGGTTTTACCATATGAACCTGTTGAGTTACTTGATCCCAACACCAACGAAACAATCAAGGTTAACAGTCAGCGTGTAAAGCACTACTGGGGATAATCATTTGAGCGACAAAAAGAAAGCGTCACACTTTCAGATCCAGCCTAACGTTCGGGCAGTCATGTCTAGCTGACGACTTTAAACTTAACTCTAGCAGGGAGGCAACCCATGCAATTTGTGTATATATTGTGATTTGGTGTGTTTTATTTTTGTGTGTTTAATTTATGTATGTAAAATCAATTCATGATGGAAGACGTTCTCGCAAATCTTCACAAGCAATTTCTTTCTCTCCCTCAAAACTCTCTGATGAAAGTCTACAAAGCTCGCTTGGAACGGATGAGACTACTGATGATCAAAGGTATTCTTAATGACATTCGTTGGGTTATTGAAGCACGGGTCCGATTGGCAGGTGAGTCCTCAGACTCTTTAGTTTCATATCTGCCTGGTTTAGGAAAAAAACACATATGCTAAAAAGAGAAGAGCTAAAAAATGGGTGTTTGCTATAAATGTGCTCGTATGACATGTAATACTTGTTGTCGTTCTTTAGGAATGATGTCTGATAACCGTGAAGATAAAATTAAATTCATTAGGGATATCTTGAGTAAGGAGACTTTGGATGACATATCTAAGACTCTTGAGACGCATTCCAGTGGATATGTGCATCATGCAATTCACATGTTTTATACACAATTCCGAAAAGAAAGATGTAACATCCCAGATTATTTTAGCGAGTTGCGTGAATTTTATTTTTCGCGTGTGAGGCCGCGTCTGAACATAAGGATTATTTTTACAGTAAAATGGGAACTTTTTTTATGAAATTAATTGTAAATTTATATTAAACTAAACTTAAGGGAGTTAGATTGTAATTTATTAAACTAGAATAAATAATTCTAGATATTTCTAGTACACACATGTTCTAGATTATTCACACACGTGTAATATATATATATATACATATATATTAAATAGACACATACTTAATATACACAACACACACAGAGACCGAAGAGGGGGAAAAACAGAACAGAGAGATAGGGAGAGAGCTGAGGCGAAACAGAAAGAAAGAGATGAGAGAAATCAGAGGATGAAGCCGAGAGCAGAGTGAGTAAGAGAGTAGCGGGAGATCGAGAAAGAAAGAAGAAAGAAGCAGAACCAGTCGTGTAACAGGAAGGGGAGAAATCAGAGGAAGGCTGAAAGAAAGAATAGGCCGAGGAGAAGGGCTGGATCGAGGGGAATCAAGAGAGAAAGAGAGAGAGAGGAGGAAGGAGAAGAAGGCTGAGAGAGGGGGAAACAGTAAGTATACTATGGCAGAATTACTTTGAGCCTGAATACGTTAAGAAATTTAATATTTATAGAAATGAGACGATTAGGAGCATATATTTTCATCTTTTGATTTTTGCTTTATGGGTATACTGAGCTCTATTGGATATATATGGTTTGATTAGGCAAAGTAGAATAGTTAATGATGCAGGCAAGGTAGAATAGTTAATGATGCTTTTGATGACTTTCTTGAGCTTTGATTAGATTTGATTGAACTTGGGTGATTTAGGGTTATAGATAAATTCGAACTTGGGTTGTAATTTAATGAGCTAGAACTTTGTTAAGCATAGTATAAACTCAGTCGTATGTATAAAATTGAAAGGGATTAACAGAATTGGAAAGATTAGTAGTTTAGGGATTTTCAGATTTGTAGTATAGAAGGGATATGTTCTGTATGCCATTGGTAATCTGGAGCAGGAAATAAAATTGGAAATCTGAAATTGACACAAGTATGTAAGTGTGGTAGTAGAGGTAGTAGGGGTAAGTGTAGTAGTAACAAAAGCTGTAGCAAAGGCAGCAGCTGTAGCAAAGGTAGCAAAGGCTGATGAAGAACCAGTAGCAGTAGACTTAAACATGAGATTGGTGTTTATGTCTGTGATAATTAGGATATAGTTTCTATGTGTAATGTTGTGTTTTAGAAGTTGAAATTGATATTGGAATTATAAATATGGAATTAAGCTTATTTATTAGTTGATAAGGTTGTAAAGGTACATGGGTGTGTAGGACATAAAAAGAATGAAATCAGTATGTTAAAACGAATCACTGGGTGAATATGAGTACACTAGTGCAGGATTAGAGGCGTAAATGGGTGATGAGTAAGTATAAATGAACGAATAAGCAGTTGATGTTTCAGTATATGATTCTGTAAAAAGGGCACAGAATAGTGAAATAAATAAGAACCTTTTGAGTTGAATATATATATGGCAATACAAAGATAAGTAAATAAGAATGTGTGAATATAAACTAGTAATATTGGAAAAGGGTTAAATATTCTATGATTGGAATGTTGATTTGGTATGTTTAAGCTACCTTTAAATGTTTTCACATTGGCCATGATGCAGAACGATTGAAAAGGCATTAGTTAGTTAATATTGTACTAATTGTTAATTAAGGTAGGCTAGTGTAATAGTGATAACGAACTGTATTTAGAATATAGACATGAAGGTTGTATCTTGGTTGATATGGTCGGTTGGTGTTGTATGAAACTAAATTGTGGTTACATGGACACACTTTACAAAATAAATTAGTGGATGGAGAGGGATATCTATTGCCTTGTTATCTGAAAATGAAAATGTTTCTCTCTGCAGGTTGCCATTGTAAAGGTAATTTGTAATAAGCAAACTGGTCATGAGCATATATAATAATATGAAATGAGCATTTATTAAAGCATGATTAGGGAAAGTAGAAGCATTGGAATATATATACGCATGAGCTATCATTTCTAGAAGTTAAGATTGATTTTAAAGATTTAAAGTGTTTATAAGAAAAGCTTTCAGATGCTTTTGAGTAAAACGCATTTCAGAAAATGTTTTCTTAAAAGTTTTGAGATTTAATCATGGTTTTTATGTTTTCGGGGCATGAGGCAAAACCTCACCCCAGTATGTAACTATTACAGTTGGAATTGACGGATACAGAGAACATGTGCACATGTAGGGCCAGGATGGCGGCTTAGGATCGTGTACCCGGTCCCTAGTGGTGGCTACACTGCCAGTTGAGTTTTTGTCCTGGGTGTAGAGCTCTACGTTGCCAGTTGAGTTGTTGTCCTGGACGTAGGGCACCACCAGTCTCAGAGATGCTGCCAGTTGAGTTGTTGTCCTGGGCATTTAGTACTATCAGATTTCAGAGATGCTGCCAGTTGAGTTGTTGTCCTGGGCATCTAGTACTATCAGATTTCAGCGATGCTGCTAGTTGAGTTGTTGTCCTGGGCATCGAGTATTTTCAGTTTTCAGATTTTCAGTACACAGTTTTCAGATCATCAGTATATAGTTTTCAAAAGTCAGATTTTAGTAAACAGTTTTCAGAAAACAGATTTTAGATACAGATTCCAGAAACTAGAGATTTAAAGGATGTTTTCAGCAAGTCTAGTTTTATAAAGAGATTTTCAGAAAGAGTTTCAGAAAATAATTTTCAGAAAATAGTTTTACAGAAAAGGTTTTCAATAAGTATCTTCTAAATTATATTACATGTTAAAGTTGAAAATAGTTCACAAGTTATGCATATAAATCATACATTATAGTTATCATTTGGAAGCATATAGTTGGCATTAATACATGTTTGCATCAGAATGCATACATGGTTAACTTTGTGTGTTGCAATGTTCATATAGAAGTAACATTTTGTAAAGTACGAGTGCATAGTAGTATGATCTTATTTAATGTATATGTATCAATGATAATTGTATGAGTTGTATGCATACTTAGAGAGAACATATTTTTAGAATGCTGGAACATGATGAAATGATAACATATGCATATATACATGGTTAGTAATAGTGGATTAAATGTTTGACATGAATATTATTTTAGAATGACTGATTTGATGATATTTCAATGAAATAAAAGAAAGATAAGTTTGATAAATAACCAAACTAGATTATTAAAGAGTAAGTGGGTAAGTATTGAGATATCAGAGTAACGCAGCGAAAACATGGTAAAGCTTAACTTAATAGAAAGTATATGAATGATGAACCTAAACAGGAAGCAAGACTTAGAGTTCACGTATGAATGATTAGAAAGATAGTAGCAAGAAATAAGTTTAAAAAAAAAAAAATCAGATTAATATAAAATGGAATTCAGACCTTGCTTGCGTTTAATGCTCAGGGAATGAGCATAGTTACTTACTGAGTCTTATGACACACCACAACAGTGTTTGAGTTTTGCAGGTTGGTGACCTGATCGGTCGACCACAGACACCAAAGCTTGAGGAGCCGGATAGCAGCGTTGCAGTCAGCCAGTCACCAGGTCTTGGGGGGTAATATGAGTCAAGTTGTTTATGAGTTTAGTTGTAGAATTTGAGTTGTATAACATCAGATTGTACAAGTTTTTGTATATACGCATTTTCGGGCATGGAGCCCTGATTGTATTGTGTTTGTCTGCATTACATATTAGATGGGCCCTTAGATTGCATTGATGTTGAGATACCGGCCTGAGGCCGAAATTTTATTTTCTTGTTGTAAATGGATGCTGGCTGTAGGCCAGGTTACATGATATTACGAATACATCATGCCGAAATTTTGTCACAGTCAGAGGCTTATGGAGGCAGGATTAGCCTGTCTCCTGCCGGTAGCATCTTGGTTTAGGCGGGATGTTACAAAAGACAACAGTACAGTCTTGAGAATATTACTTTAAAAGACCCTATTTGCCAATTTATAAGAAAATTGTATGGGAAGCTTGTCCCTAACGCATAGACGTCATTCAAGTGGTTACTTATTGTAAATATTCTGATCTCTTTGTCTTTTCCTAATAATTGTGATTTATTTTGTTATTTTCTTTTATTTTCTCTGACAGGATCTAGACTTTTTGACTTTTAACGATCTACTTTGCTTTTTAGCTAATAATTGTCATTTGGCAGGTACTAGTGCTATTATTACTCATCCTTTTTCAGGTGTTATAAATTCAACTCATTATTGCACTCTTGAAGACATCCAAAGTTGATAAATAGAAATGGAAGCTACATCAAGAAGACGAGTTGTAAACATTTATGTGTTTTGCGGTACTAGTGTTGGTTCTAAACCATAATTTGTAGCGCCAACACAGGAATTGGGTCGAGTCATTGCTGAGAGGAATATG